>KZ118959.1:215243-229182 GCA_002153405.1 Mycosphaerella populi pn0402 | reverse complement strand
ATGCATCACAATACAGCGTCTTACAACCCCATATTGTTGTTTCTCCCAGATTTTTTCCCTTTCACGAATTGCTCTTTCGCCTACTATCCATCGTGATCTGCAAAATATTATTTACCAGAAAGAGATACTAGCCTCTGAGATTCTACCCAATACACACTTCTCAATTCGAATCCTCAGCTTCATGCCTTACCCATCTCCTCAATCAGTTCACGTGTTATAAGCCCTCATGCCACCGAGAAGAGCTGAGCAACTTCACCACTGCCCACTTGACTTCGCCATTGCCCCTCATTCCGCCGGGCCTTATACCGTGTACACCTTCGCACTTCTACCACTCCGCGCCTGTCCACTTCAACTCGTGCCTTACCGCCTTTTATTATACTCAATAATTTTTACCAACCACCACTTCGCACCCTCGGACCTCCCCTCGGACCAGTCCACAACACGTTGACAAGACTCGGGTCACCGGCGTCTTGTTCACTTCACCACGCTCCAAGGAGAAGACAATTACTCATCATGGTGTACTAACTCCGGCCAGGACCTGGATGCTTAAAAGAAGATGCTTCCCTCGATTGTTACTGGCGAGGCCGCCGCCTTTACCATGTCGATAGGTGCCAACTTGGACACTGATCGCATCTTGGACAACGCGTCTTTTGCCATTCAAGTACGATACCAGCTTTTATCACGCCTCTCAACGTTCGGCTTCTTAGCCTAGGACTAAATTGGAACTTGACACCCATCAAAAGGACCAGAGTATAGCTCCATAGCTCTGACTGAGGAAGCCAACCAAGACCAAATGTACTTAATGAACCGGCTACTGCGCCACATTCTCCACTGAGCTCCATAATATTCCCTATAACATCTACATGTACCCAGAGCAGCCGCAGGATTCTGCGTACAGCGTTTGGCAACTGAGAGAAGGGGAATAAAACTCGCTTAATCACATGGCGTGGCCTGATTAGTCGGGCTAGAATATCTGTATCCCATGAAATGTGCTCACTACCTCTTACTTCCTCCTCCTTTCGTGTTATCACAACTTTCACCTCTTCCATCTTAAGTGATTTTCTCTTCTTTCGTGATTTCTTTCAATTTATCCCTTGTTTTGATATTTGACCTAATCCCATCTTGCCTCAACGTTCGGCAGATGCTGAGTTTCTCACATAAACTGGGCTTACCAAGATGGCGCGATCCAAGGCATATCTCTCATTTGTCGAGGGGCTATCCGATCACGACCTACTCACTCACCATTGGATACTCGTGAGGCTTCTTTCCACCACCAAAGAAGATATGAACGCCATATGGGGTCGACTTCGTACCGAAATGACCATCAAATGGAATGGGAGGATCCTCGCACAACAAGACTATGTACAAATCACTAAAAAGGTCGACTACTTCACGGAACAACTCCAGCTCTGCGAAGAAGAGCTAGAAAGCCGTGGCAGATTTGCAATTGAGCGCCAAGTCTCTACCTCACAAGATACAGCCCGAGGCCACGCTGTTCGCAAGACTACAGGAGACGACGATACACTTGTAGAGGCTGAATTCGCCTCGCAAGCTGTTACGGCCAAAGAATAAGGTGCCAAAAACGAATCGTCCAAGAAGCTGTCAGACACTGAGGAAGCTTAGACTCAAGATACTGGACGTCTCCAGACATCTGGAGAAAATGGGCCTAGAAAAACATGGCTACAAAGAAAGGTCTGTTGAGAACTGAAGCGAGCTCAGGAAATAACGATGAATCTGCAAGATCTGCAAGAGCGCAAGTGACAGCACTAACGATGCCATTCAATCCCCACTGGAACGCAAATGAACAGGGCGTAATTGTTTCGCCTCTAGACTAAGCTCTAGGAAGGCTGTGTTCTGTTCTCCGTGAGTAACTTCCCTCAATACTATGTAAATCCGAAAATTGTCTTCAACTTTTTTGTTGAACTTCTGCTGAATCAACCGTATTATAGATCAAGAGTCGCGCTTTCAGCTCGAAATAACGGACTGGGGTTTCGGTTGGAGTAGTGATTAACCGTCCTGAATATTACTACATATTTTTATTTCCAAGTTTTTTCATAAGCTCCGTCCTAGCGACCTTTCAGCAGCTTATCATTTACATGCGACGAGTGAAGCTCGGAAGATCTTAAAGTAGTTCTTGCTTCTAAATATGCGGTCGCTGGCTCAATTCAAAATGGCGTAATCTTCACGATCTGGGCATCAACGGGATCCTGCATCTATCCCCCATCCCGCAGCGAGGGTTAATTTAACCTCTCTTAAAGGAAGCCTATGATCTTTGAAGGAATTTCGTCTTAATTCTTCCATTTTTCACTTATTCTAGAATTTCCATAGCCTTGGAACTTCAAAACATTGGGAGCCTTGTTCCGTGAAGTTAGATGGGCAATGAATCTCCGTTAAATAATAACCGCTGAGGGTCTTTCGGTAGTGGTGACTGTTCTAGAATCTCGAAGTTAAAGGCATGACTTTTAGCGTGAAGGTAATAGCCAAAAGCACCATTTTCTCCATTCCAGCATGTTCCATTATCTGATGAGGCTAATCGCCACCTTGTTGTCCGCAGGGCTCAATGAAGCACGTCAGCCGGCATTCACTGGTAGAACAAAGACATCCGACAGAACTTGCACCTACGCATTATTTAAATTCTCTATCTAAGTGGAATAATCTGTGACAAGGGCCAAGGTAGATTCCCACCTGGGCTTGTGCAAAAGGAAAAAGGTGAATTACAAAGACCCTTACAAGATGAAGGCGATGAGCGCACGGACCCCATGTGCATTTGATATTCGGAATTGTGAATGTTTGCTACTAAGGCGTGAATTCAAGTGGCTTAGAATTATCGGAAAAATCGATTTGCAACCCGAATAATTCCTATAGAGACCTTGAATGGGTAGACCCCACCTCACTCCTATGAGGGTATAAATATCCCATGCCCACCCCAGCTAGTCCCTCGATCTTCTTCCTTCTCCACCTCCCCAACTTCTTTTAAATCCACGAACTCTTGCATTGTTTTCAACTCAGCCTATCGAGCTTTTGTCTACTTGATTCATGTACGGACCTCGGCCCCCTGCACGCGCTGAAGGAATGGACAGCCGAGCTGGCTGGACTCCATCAGAAGGGACGGTTCAATATCCCAAAGGTCATGACGTCTTGAAATCGTTCTCGACACAACGATGTCTGATGCCTGCTGAGTGTGCTGGTCCCAGCTTCCGTTTTTAGTGCTCGTACGCTTATTGTCTTCATCAATAAAATTAATACGACTCGCTAGAAGAAATCCCGTGATATAGGAAGAACCCTTATTGCCTGTAGGTGTTTGAAGGTGGATTTGCAGCATTCTACTTCAGCAGTTACTACAGCCGTCACCTAGGGTTGCCACCCCCTCTTGAAAATCATCTGACAACATTTGAGAATTCTTATCTGTATTGATTTGGATCCAAAACTCTACTCTCATCCAGAGGTGTTCAATTTCCCACAGTTGTGCAGCCGGGCAATGCCCTCGCTGGCGCCGTGAGGAGGTAAGCTTCCAAGTTTCAAGGAATCAAGGCAGAGGATTCTAACATTCCCAGCAACAGAACCTTGTTCTCCTCTTTTGTGGTTCGGGCAAGGAAAGTAACTTATATACCGGTGGGAGTTAAACCTTGAGAGTATTCTAAGGCGCGCGATATACGCAATTTCCTTCTACAGGCTGCCGGGCTCAGCCCTCTCTGGCGCCGTGAGGAGGTAATCTTCCAGCCGCCTTGCAATTGAGTTTCTGAGATGTTGAGTTCCTATTCCACAGAACTTCATTATTATTCTGGCTTCTGGTTCTGGCTCTCAATGAAGCTATATTTTGGTGTCGGCGCCGGTGAGAGGTAAGTCCTACATACCAATAAAATAAATTCGAAATGCTGATCATTTCCTCAGCAAAATTGTCAACGTCCTGGCTGCCTGTTTAGAGCCAGGCGGCTTGGAGTTGAGTATAGAAAATCGTGTTCTGATTTTCCGCGCAGCCAAATTACCTATCAGAACCCACAGATACTAGCTCCCTCGAAATTTTCACTTTGTTGCATATGAATCTGACTCTAAGAGAGATGTCTGTGGAAGAGGTCGACACCTGGGTTTGAATTTTTGGAAGATACAAGCCAAATAATGTGTTCGTATTATTTTGGCAGGATAGATATAGCTTTATCGGGTGGTATTACATCACGCCTTTCCGGAATATAGCTCTGGTTTTTGGTGTGTAATCTTGTACCCAAATTTCAGACATTTTGAAAATGGAGACTGCGCAATTATGGAGAGAAACCAAATTTTGAAACCTACAAGTTGTCTTATCAAAGGTGGCTGGGGAAAGAGAAAAGCTATCCAAGTCATGCCACAGTTGCTTCGCAATTACGGAAGTCGACTATATTGTCCGGATGTGGGGGTGGAGACGGCATCAAGTCCTCCATGGTTTTTAACTCTGTGTCAAATGCATGCCCTATGTTTCATGGCGGACATATCCCAAATAGTTCTACAGAATCAGTTCTTACTACTATTTTACAGCGACCGTGTGCAAGTCGCCCCTTCACCGTATGGTGGCTGGATAGAAAGGCCTTGAGACGCAACATGGCAACTTGAGAGGGGGCAAGATGGCCTTCAGCAGCATCATGCAGCCCTCAAGGTAGAGGTTGCCGAAGTCAAGACAAAGAAGAGGTCCATGAATAAGCCACTTTATGGACCTGGTTCAAGCTCTCTCGGGACTGGGGTAATCCTAGGCCCAGAGGAAGGCCTACAGCGTGTAGGAGGAGGCAAAAAGCCCCGAGCGGCTTTAATTTCTGAGCAAAAAGCTCACAAGGCAAGATTTCACTGCCCGATGTGTTTCTCCTATTTTACTACGGAATATAGACCAAGTCATTTGGATCTGAGCATACAAAGGAACATACACGAGAAGGCACGATCGAATACAAATGAAAGATCGTGTAGTACGGAGTAGTGTGTGCCACTACGACGTTTCCGCCAATATCTAGGGTTACTCTTTACACACAATAATGTAAGTACTACCAACCCTTCAAATCCCCGGGAAAGAGTGCATCGGGATCTTGGGCGTATGATTGAACTGAATGGCTGCAAAATGCGTCATGCGTCTTTATCGCGTGATTCGGGCAATAAGCAGTCGCGATTGGTGATTGCTATCAGAGCAGCAGCCAAGGCGCTGCCAAGGAAACAGTCTTGGCAGGGGTGCAGGAGGCAGATTTCCAAGTCCACCGAAAAAGCACAACCATTCATCGCAGCCGAGATGACAACATCCTACTCATAAAAAAGCAACTTGTCAACGCTCATGCGTCCATCTATTGACCACCAGCCCCGGCGATTTCGCGTGTCTCCCTCACGTTGAATGCCGGTGGGGCGTTCCACCCCTGCCGATCCTGCACCACCTCTTGTGTTACAGGTTTGCCAAGTCTTGGCCAGGGAAGGAGGCCAATCTCCATACCAATCGCATCACCAAGTATCTCAAGGTGTCATCTCAGGTTTCCGGCCTCGGGGCGCTCGCAGATGAATAACCCAGCGGAGCAACACCGGCCCCCCGCGGCTTGCATCGTGAGAGGGGCAGAAGCGATTGGGCCAAGAACAAAGGCGCTACGATGACACTGATCTTCCGACGGGCATCCGCGCAGGGATCCACCTGCAGTGGGACTATGCAAGGCCAAGAGCCCCGTTTAAAGTGCAGCTGGAGCGAAGACCAAACCCCTGTTAGTTTGAACTACGATGGGCGAGGCTCCGCATTCTTCAGTGTGATCGATTCCACCATTCCCCCCCCGCCAGTGCAACCATAATAAACAGATCGTATCGTGGCGGAGTCCAACCCCTCTTTAATTAGCTCGTCCGAGCTTTTTGCTCCTTTATGTTCCTGGCTTTGTCGTCCTCGGCTTAAGTAGTTGGAGTTCCCCCGGTGGTGACCTTTGCCCTTCCCATTCACCAGCCATGATTGTCCCATCCTTGAACCGTGGCAGTTTGTCGCTGGCGGCCGTGTCTCTTCTTGCTACTTCTGCTGTTGCGGAGGTATTCGAGCACCTCGCATCCGTGCCTGCAGGTGCGTGTTATCCCTTGATAGCGGCTTGTATAGCATCAATTAACACTATTTGACAGGTTGGCACTATTCGCGAACGCCAAAAGGTAGCCAGCCAATAGACTTGCAGATAGCTTTGGCTCAGGGCGATGTCGCTGGATTCGAGAATGCCCTGCTGGAAATGTCGAGCCCGGATCACCCGAACTATGGGAAGCATTTCCGGACCCACGACGAGATGAAACGCATGCTGCAGCCAGCTGCTTCATCGGTGGATGCTGTGCGGGAATGGCTGGAGGATGCTGGAATTTCGAACATTGAACAGAGCGCCGACTGGATCAATATCCATACAACGGTCGAGAAAGCCAACGACTTGTTGGACGCCAATTTCCAGTACTATATGAATGATGCTCAGCACTTGGAGCGACTTAGAACACTGGAGTACTCTATCCCAGACTCTCTGTTCTCACATGTCAACTTGGTAAACCCTACCACTCGTTTCGGGCATCTGCAAGGCAATCGTGCGACAATTCGCGCGAAGGTGACTACCGTGGACTCCAAATTCCGTGCAGCACTCGGCGCTGGGAACTCTGCTACCGTTGATTGCAACAAAGCTATCACTCCACAATGTCTCAAGGACTTGTACGGCGTTGGCGACTACAAGCCCAACCAGGCCAATGGAAACAGCATCGCCTTCGCAAGTTTCCTTGAACAATATGCGCAATATGCCGACATTGCTTTGTTCGAGAAGAACATTGCTACGAGTGCTGCTGGCCATAACGTGTCTGTCCAGACTTTCGCAGGTGGAAAGAACGTCCAGGGCGGCAGTGGTGACAGCAGTGAAGCCAACCTGGATGCTCAGTACATCATTGGAATTAGCGCGCCCATCAAGACCATTGAGTACAGCACGGGTGGCCGTGCACCACTTGTTCCTGACCTTGATCAGCCTAACCCCAATGACTCCAACAACGAGCCTTACCTCGCTCTTCTACAAGAACTCGTAAAACTCGATGATAAGGACCTTCCCAAGGTTCTCTCCACCTCCTATGGTGAAGACGAGCAGGTGAGGCAATAAGCCATCCCCTTTAACCCCTCCAGCCCACTAACTTCCATCCAGAGTGTCCCAGAGAAGTACGCCCGCAGCGTCTGCAACCTCTACGGCCAACTGGGCAGCCGTGGCGTCTCTGTGATCTTCTCATCAGGCGACTCCGGCGTGGGCGCAGCCTGCCAAACTAACGACGGCAAAAACACAACCCACTTCCCTCCCCAATTCCCAGCAGCCTGTCCCTGGGTGACCTCTGTCGGCGCAACAACAGGCGTGTCCCCCGAACGCGCCAGCTTCTTTTCCTCTGGTGGTTTCTCCGACCTCTGGGACCGACCCAAGTACCAAGATGCCGCTGTCTCCGGATACCTCGAGACCCTCGGCGACAAGTGGTCCGGTCTGTTCAACGCGAAGGGCCGCGCATTCCCAGATGTTGCGGCTCAAGGCCAGAACTACGCTATCTACGAGAAGGGGCGTCTTGGCTCTGTGGATGGCACATCTGCTTCGGCACCTACCTTTGCGGGTATTGTTGCTCTGCTGAACGATGCCCGTATTGAGGCTAAGCAGAAGCCTCTCGGGTTCTTGAATCCTTTGCTGTATTCTTCGCCTGACGCCCTGCGTGATATCACTGCTGGTGGAAGTACCGGCTGTGATGGTAACTCTCGATTTGGTGGATCGTCGAACGGTGGTCCTGTTGTCCCGTATGCGAGCTGGAATGCGACCAAGGGCTGGGATCCGGCTACTGGACTTGGGGTGCCGGATTTCCCGGCTCTGCGTAAGGCTGCGAATGTCTGAGAGGAATATAGGGGGGTTTTGATAATATTCTGAGATTTATGAGTACATGTCTTCTTTGCTGATGGCCAGGCGGTATCCCTGGGATGCACGTTCTTTGCGTGCTCTGTATATGTAACACTTTTGCATTGGCATGCTTACCAGAGTTTCACGACTTGAATATTTGTCTTTTTTTTTCTATTTGCGGGGAGTATGACGGTTGCTCCTGTAATGCTTGTTAGACGAGGAACCCCCGATAAGTCCAAGGTTACGCTCACTCGTACACAATTTTCGTCGGAGGTTGCGTTCGGAATTTTTTCCTCACCCTCCACGCCTCAACAATTGTGACAATATTCAATTCCTTGCTGTCTATAATTACTAGCCACTCGCTATATGACGCATGCAGATGAAAAAGATAGCAATTAGTACAGCCATCGTGGCCAGATAAGATGAATATCAGAAATCTCAGAAACTCGAACTCAATTGTCGTGCCTCACAGGAACAGCCTTGAATTGGCTCCAGCCACTTTTTATAATCGATATGATATTCTATATCAGAGTTTACAGTACACAATACGTCCCATATCACACGTACAACCTTGGATCTCTAACCTAACAACTCCAATCTCCTACTTCGTCGACGCCGCAGACGAAGGAGCACGCATGGACTCCGCATTCTCCAAATGCTGCGCATAAACCATCTGCGCCAGCGCATCCTCCGTCTTCAAGTATGTCCTCTGCCCCTGCAGAAACCAGAACCCTACAGCAATGACAAGCATGACACCGAACACCGCAATAGCCCAGTTCATATCCGCCGGTGCTGGGTTCGGTACTTCAGGGAACAGAAAGAAGATTGTCGTGATGATACAATAGATGACACTGACCCAGTTACAGAAGGCTCCGAATCGACCCATCTTGAAAGAGCCACCGACAGGGAGTTTCTCGCGGCCCACAACAAGGAGCGCCACGATGGGCATCGCGTACGAGATTGTCAGAGCGATGGTGCTGACGCTTAGAATGGCTTGGAGAACAGTGTTCGCGAAGAGATATAGCACACCGACGAGTCCAATGATGATGCCTTGCCCCCAGAGTGAGCGAGCAGGGACCTGCCAGACCGGATCAACATGCGCGAAGTAATTGCTCCAGGGAAGTCCGCCGTCTCGAGCAAAACCCCAGGTTAGTCGGGAAGCGGTGGTCAGCACACTGACGCCCTGCCCGAGGCCGTTGAAGATGAAGAGGGCGATGAGAGTGGCGCCGCCCTTCAGGCCGACGGTTTCGAGAATGAGTTCAATGAATGGCTGGTCTGCGTCGGTGACTTTCTGGATGCTCTGGATACAGCCTAGGCAGACCACCATGAAGAGGAAACCTGTCACTGCGCCAAAGGTCACTGCCATCCAGATCACACGGGGCGCGTTCTTGCGCGGGTTCGGGATTTCTTCGACCATGTGGATGACCGAGTCGAAGGCTGTTAGGCCGTACGCTGCTTGTACGAGACCCGTGAACCAGACAACGCCATCGCTCCAGCCTGTTTCATTGATCCAGGCGCCGAAGACGAAGGACGCAGGCTGGAATTTCAGGTCGCTTTTTACGCCGACACAGATCAGCATTACCAGCGAGAGGACGATGAAGAGCCCGCCGAACCACACACCGACGAAGTTGTTGAACCACGGCAGGATCTTCTCCTTGCGACAGCTGACGAGGTTGATAACTGTCATCACGAGTACAACGCCGATGTATACCACGAAATTCAGCCACCCCTTGTTCACGCCATCCCAGTCTGGCTCGAACATCGTCTTCATGCTGAGCAGGAACTCCGCCATAAATGCGATCTGCGATGCCGTCAGGCACCACCATCCAAAGGTGTTAATCCAGGCACACATGTACGACACGAATCGGCCGAGTGGTGTGCTCCAAAGGCGATAGACCCAGTATGCTTGCCCGAGCGCGGTGGGCATGCTGCTTGTTAGCTCGCCCAGCGAGAACGCCACGCAGAGGTTGCATGCTGTGACGAGCACCAGGCCCCAGAGAATGGTAATGGGCCCTCCATTGGTGAGACCACTACTCAAGTCTTGTGCGAATGTCGAATAGGTTCCTAGGGGAATTGAGTATCAGCGATTGAACGGCCATCAACGCGGCTGGGGTGTTTCGGTGGCGAAAAGGAGGGGGAGCGACAGGAAGCAGAAACGAACCAAGAACACAAAAAGCAAGAGCCAACATGCTCCAAGTATCAAATTTCCTTGTCAATGCCTGGGCATGGCCCATCGCAGCCAGATCGGTGGCATCTTGAACATCCTGATCATTTTCCAGCGGCGGTTTCCCAGGCAGTGAGTTTGTCTCCAAATCCATAATACGTCTTCTTCAGCCGGAAGCTATAAAGATCAATTCTACTGAGAAGAGCGTAGAGGTTGTGCCCATTTTCTGGCCAAAGCTAACTCTGTAGAAAAAAGGTTGCAACGGAGACGGGCAGCTGGCGATTTCTTTATGTCTGTATCGTATCCGCGCGATCGGCGCCCCGTCTCACAGGCCCACGAGTCCAAGCTGGGTATCTCTCCCCAGGAAAAGACGGGGGAGATAAAGCTGGAGCCGAGACACGCAGCCAATGGGAGAGCCCTTTGGTACGCGCGAAATGGGTCGGATAATTGTCGTTGGTCATGGAAATCGAACATAGTTTTGCGGGGCGACGGCCTTCTCGGCAGGACCTCCTTGAGTCGGGGGCTTCCTCCACGGGAGCGATAAGACCTTCCCAGGCTGCTTTGGAGTGGATAGACGATAGAGTCATCGTTTTAGAAACTGCTTGCACGGTTTATTTTATTTGGAATTCTTGGGCTTTGCCAATTGCTTCAATGGCTTGAAAGCTCCTGGATCTATGTGTGATCACATGTCCTATGCAGTTCAGCCAAGCATCGCATCTACCCGTCGCTGATGCGGTTAGACGCATATATCTCCAGCACTTTCCCTAGTAAGTAATCTGATAAGCCTCACCGTCACTGACTGCTAGGTACTTCCCTGTCATGCAGGAACTCGCAGCCCATCGACGGATCACAGTGGCAAGGCTTGCCCTAAAACGGAATGTACATGCGGGAGATAAAGATCCACTTTTATCAACGGACTTTAGTCCGCTATCGCCTCTATATATACATAATGCTATTGTCGTGGATAATGTAGACGATAGCTGTTATCTGACGCACTTCATCGCGGTAGAAACCCAACATCTTATTACCTATGGACGATGGCAGGTGTGGCTGACCATGATAACCCTACGCGACTAATATTCGGGAATCGCTGTTGTGATGTCAAGCTTAATTTAGATTAACCACAGCAAATAGTCCATTCACTCCTCGACATAACCGTCCCTGTACGTAGTAAAAGTAGCAGTAACTAAAAAAGAGAAGATGCAGATGAGGCACCCAAAAAGCCAGGCAGCAGTATTGCCTCTCTCGGTACGTACCGATGCCCACTTCTTTTCGAGACATCTATCCGAACGATCATGATGATCAGCATGTTCGCGACATTTGTCACAATAGGCATGTTCTGGGCGAGATCTGCTGATATTGATTCTCGGGGGAGGACCCGGTAGCTCGAAACACTCGGAGTGGTGGCCTTATTGGTCTGAATCGCCGCGCTTCGGCGTGCAGGGTCTCCTTGTCTTTCCTTTTTGAGCATGCTTGTGGATTAGGATGCGGATGGTGCTTCTTGAAAGCTTCAAGATATCGTTGATAATGGGGTATACAATGCGGGGAAGTTTCTATGACATGATCAATTGCCTCTTCCGGGGTTATTCAGTACAGGTCGTCAACGGCGAGCGAGGAATTGACCTTCACCGTCTGATTCGTATGAGTGGCAGCTGCTGGAAAGTTCTGATGATGATCAGGTATGGCGTTTTTGCTTATCCTGATTAGGCATCTAGAGCCAGGTCTTCTGTTTTCGGTTAAGACTGGTGGGATAGAATCCATAATTAGGACTTATCGTTGGGTCGATAGTCTGCCTCCCGAACAACATGCGAGATTTCCAGTTGGCTTCTGTCGAGACGTTCTCTCCAACTGATTTTGTTCGAGTTCGCTGAGGTGGAGCTTGATAACAAGTAGCATACCCAGGTCGGTCTGAATGTTCAACAGCGACTGTCAGCTGTCGTGTGTCGAGAATCTATTTGTAATGCTGGTAACGATAAATAGGTTATTCCTTTGTTGAGCATCATGAATAAATGTTCTGCAAGGAAAGCGGGCAGCGAGAAATTACATCGGCAAGATCCTATCTGGAAAGCTGTTCTTTTGTTGGCCTCGGTTTGGGCTTTCGCCCCTATGAGCTTCAATAGCCGTTTGCCCTTTTGAAATAATTTGCTTCTGACATAATCCTTCTGGCTGATGCAATTTTAGCATCTTTCTCCGTCTATTTTCGTCCTTTTTGCTGTATCAGCTGAATTCACAGTGCCAGGGATCTTACATAGAGACCTTTTCTTCTCGGCCTTGGTTTGATCCTTGGCCGTCATAAGTGTAAATAGCAATGTCTTCTGTTGAGGATTTTAGTTCCATTAGAGGGTCTGTTGCTTACTCAGGTGTTGTGCAGTTTATCCTCTGTAGCCCGATGGGAGAGAGAAACTGAAGGAGGAGTGGAGGTGGCTGTCTTGTTGCCGCACGTCTTCTGTGTAGACTGCATTACCTCCACTGCATATGTTTGCCAACTTTGGGATCATGCAAATGGTAGTAAACCTTTGTAGAAAGTAATGGGGACTTTAATGCAATTAAATCGTGAAGCTGGGATGAAGTTTCGGAAAGACGGGCAGATCGATATATGCCCTTGGAAGTAGCAATAGGGAATGTGATGAAGGCAATGTAATTTTGCCGGCTTGCGAGATCTGGTGAACGAACCCATGCGCTTGGAAGAACCAATAGGGAACATAGTGCTGTTTAATCGTCAAAATTTGATGAACTGGCTGAATGACGTATAACGAACACATAGCTATAGAAAATGCAATAAGAGAATATAATGCCATTTATTTGTCAAGATGTGATATAAAGTGTGGAGCCACTTGCGAACAGGTTTGGTACTCTTGAGATTCAGGAAGAAGTCGATGTCATCTTGGCCAACCTCAGCAGTCACTCAGAGTTGCTGTCGGGGTGGCCAGATCTCCTTCGCCAGTTTCCTCTTCGAGCATGTGGTAGCTCATAACGATCTGACGCACAGTAGCCGGGAAAGAGAGGAAACTGCCACTTGTTCACGGTTTCAGGTTTACTGGCGAGGATGGCTGGCTTTTTAAAATCCTGGGTAATCAGACGAGTCAGTTCAGTATCCAGAGGAAGAGAAGCAAATAAAGCCACGTCGAGCATGTGATCGACTCAGTCTATTGGGCAATTATTTCCTCACAGAGGCATACAGACACTGCCTTGGTTACAAACATCTGCGATGGGTCATAGTTCTATGTCCTTTAAGAGAAACTGGACTCCAGCAAATGGCCCATTCTGGCTCAATTCCAAGTTAGGACGACCAATTCAGGTCCTTGATTATGGGAGAATGTGCTGCAGTCTTGATTGACTGCCAAGTGTTTCCGAAGTTTTGAACTTTTTCAAAGAAGCGTACCGCAGAAAGCAGCACTCGTGAAATTCTGCTGGCGCTCTGGGAAAATTTTACTCATGGAGACATTACCCGTATTATAAACTTCCGCAGAAGATTCTGGTCCTTATTTTATCAAGCTTTTGAAAGATTGATAGAGTGACCGATGACTTGGAAGGGATTGTATATTCTCTGTCTTCGAAATTGGGGTTTTAATTGAGTTTTGGCGTGACTTATCATCGGTGCAGAAGTATTCTGGATCGTGATTCGGTCGTGCAGCTTGGACGTTATTGAGAAAACGTTCGTGCCTGTTTTGGGAGCGAAGGTATCCATATGCTCGAGCAAGCTCCCTTGGACGCCGTCGGGTGATCCGTTCATGATCAAATGCATAAACACGTCGACAGTCGCGCATCGCTGTTTCAAAAGAATGTGTTAGCAAATATGGGCTCTTCGGTGCCACGCCATCCAGCCGCAAGTCTGGCAAGGACGAAAAAAACCCAACCACATACCAGAATTCTCGGGATTTGGTTCAAAATCTTAGCCCGCATCTTCCGCAGCCTCTCCATCCCG
>KZ118959.1:91454-214121 GCA_002153405.1 Mycosphaerella populi pn0402 | reverse complement strand
ATCTTTCTCCAGAGCAGCTGAGACTCCTCACAAATTTCAACACTATAGTTCAGAATTAATTGGAAACCTATGGAGTTGCCGTATTAGCATGGATAAAAAGTAGTATTGATTGTGACTCAGTAGTGCCCTGTTCAACGTATACCCGATCGCACTCGAGTATTGTTTCATTCATCATTTGTAAGAGAACCCGTTCCCGAACATGATTAAGGAGATATTCTCCACGACTCCGGCTCATGACTGTACCCTGCGCGATATAAGAGTGGATTTCACAATAAACACGTCTCAAATCTTCGTATTCGCAGCTAGTGAAGACCTACGGCTTTCCAGGATGACCTGCTAAAATTTTTCTTCGATTCTGTTATAAGTTCTGTATGACCTCTATAAACGAAGACATAGGGATTGTGCTGCTAATCTGCAATGAGGACTGGGAATAATTAGAGACTTTATCCTCTCAATCTTTCTCGGCGAGTTTATTCTTTTCAGATTTGGACAAACAGAGCTTGTTTTCCGGGACGTTTATTTTGAATATGTCTGGTTCCGTTGTTGCCTCTGCGGAAGCAAAATCGTTTGACGTGATGACTGGCTCTGCAGACAGATGCATCCCATGAGCGAAGACTTTCACATCTTCATCTGATGTAGCATGTGCAGGTTGACGAAAAGGAAACTGAGATGAAAAATTTGCAAGGCATTTCAGCAACTTCTCAATTTCGCGGAATTTCATGATGCTAGCAGGAGGAGCTTGAGAGGTGGAAAGAAGAGAAAGTGGCAGTATGTAGTCCAAGTTGGAGATTCTCGCCAATGACTGCGGTCTTAAAACCCAAGTTCTTTATGAGTCTTATTAGACAAAACACCTATTTCCCCTTGATAACCCACAACCCTATCTTGATTTCAACCACCTGCCATCCACATTCCAAAAGGATAGCCTACGTGTCCCCGACTTACTAATACCGAATTGGAGATCAGCTGCAGAAAAATATCGAACCGCCTGAGTCTTGGCAATTACATTGATGCGTGAGCACTATCGGATACAGCTCCGACTTCAGTCGGTCATGCGCACGAAAACAGAAGCCACTTTTGTTGTCACCAGGACCAGAGAATAACATCGACGAGAATGAGATGGGATTCACCAATAGCCAATCCTGAAGCACCAAATATGTTACCCCCGGCTGAAAACTCCAGCCGTCTGCATTCGAGGCGGGATCTAAATGAAATGTACATTGCGTCACGGTCATGAGTCATGAGAATGAAAACAAAGAAAACAAATATTAATATGTTGGGGAGAGAGAGCTGTCCTCTTAAACACGTGATTTCGACTGTCGCCAGACTCCTCCAATGGGGAGATTCTGTTTGAGAAGACTGAGCTCTTTCTGCATAGCCTGGTTCTCGTGCTGAACATGCTCGATGTAGGCGAGGGCGTTGGAGAGGATCTCCGATTTCTTGAGGGAGCCTGCCCCGGCCCGCGGGGTCTGCTTGTGCATGTTGTTGGGCGAAGTAGCCTTTTCTAGCGCGACGAATTTGGCGTTCATGTTTGTACGATATCGTTTCTCAATGATGTTGTGGGCGGCGCGCTTAGCTGCATTGCGGCCCTGGTTGTCTTGGTCCGTGGATAACCGGGTCGATTCCTGAGAGATGCTGCGGGTCTTACGGGAGGATGATATAGATTTTGTGGCTCGGGGTGTGTATTCTTGGGCCTTGATCTCCGGGCTCGATGACCACCTTGATGTGTTTTGTGATGTGGAGCTGCCGGAGACGGGCTTGGAGGATCGTGCGCTCGGAGCCTCGGGCATGTTGATATCGACTGATTGACGGACAGACCAGGATTGGTCGTCGCTGTCGAATTCCTGTTCCTTTTTATTAGTTTCAGTAGATGAATTTGGGGTTTTATCGCCTCATACCGAGGAGAGGGATACGGTGTCTTCAGCCGCGGGCATGGAGAAGCCGTTTATGCCCGAGGGAGTGTCAAAGGGATCCATGAACAGATCCTTGGTATCGGCGGTGGTTAGGTCTGAGAAGTCAAAGGCAGTATTATCGATGTCTGGGTTCATGGAGAACAGATCAATGGTGCTGTCGTAGGACCAGTTGTCGGGGAGGTCGATTGTTTTGGAGTCGGGGAACAAGTCCACTGGACGACTCTGGGGGCTGATTTGACCGTCCAGAAACCTGTCACTGTTCATTGCAATCTCCGGTAATGTACTTGATCGCGCGAAAGGCATCTTGGAAAAGTATTGTCTTGGAAAAGTGTTGGCTAACAGACCCAAGATTCAGCAAAAGATGGGAATATATATAGTGATCGCCGGTGATAACACTTGAGTGGCGATATAGCTGGAAGAATTAAACGAGGAAGGTTATCAATCCAGGAGCTGCACTAGCACGAAAACGAATTATGTTGAGTCGGCCGCGGGGCGCACCGTTATTATACGGAATGCAGAACCAGCTCTTCCAAAGTACATAGACGGGACCACTATCCCTGCTAGCTTATGCCCAAACACAGCACCCGTAGACCCGGGGCTAGCCTTTCACGTCAGATGTATTACTTCGTTCCCTCCATAAACTCCCGATTGCCAGACGCCCGGCCAACACAAGCCGAGATCACCTTACAGCGGCCGGCTCCGACAGTCCGATCCAGCCAAACTCTGCCAAACTCTACCGAAAATGTGTGAAACAGAACATTTTAGGCGCAGATTCGTTGTGTTGGGGCGCCAAGATCCTCCGGCCGAGACTCGGAACCGACAGCTAAAAGCGGCGGTACCTCCAGGCATCGTACTTTTCTCCTACCTCTAACGAATTACAGTACTTTGATTGACCGGGAAAATTCATATCCTGGGCCTGGAACTTGTTTATAACGGTTTCTTGGCACTGGATCTACGGATCTACGACTATGTTACATACTTTATTCTGCAATCAACGCGATATTCTTGTATAGGGCATTGTCAATTGTTGTGAATATACTGAATGTCATTATCCACCATTGTTTCCCTCCAGCTTTTTTATAGCCTTATATAATCCAACATCTACGCTAGGGATCCGTAGTTAACTATTAATAAGTAGCCAAATAAATCAGCGGCATTTTCACCGGCAAGTGCTGCTCTTGGAACAAATCTCGCCCTTCAAAGGCTAGTCTTCCCGACGTTTCAATCCGCATGTACAGCTGCGTCAACAAAGGTCTACACGGGTGGAACCGAAAGGAGGATTTCCAGTTGGGTCAATATTGGCTGTTGACTAGTGCAACCGCTGTGGCTCCCTTCCAGCCACTACGAGAGCTTGTAATTCCGCTGACCACAATCATTCCCACAAAACAAAGCCTCGATGTCCCTTTTTGGCCGTGGGGTGATTCGGACCGACAGGCTCCTTGCGCTTTCCATAGCTTCAGTCCGATCCGTACCGATCTATGGAATGTTGTTTGGTCCTCGTGACATGCCAGGGTTCTTCACCGGACACGAATTGGAAACGGAAGGAGTCGTAGATATTATTCAAACACGTAGATGGAGCTCCTTTGTGCCGGAACTTTCTCGTCTTCTTCTTCGTTGAATCAGCGATTGACAGTTATCCATGTGAAGTGAGCACGAATGTATATTGCTTTCCTCGTTCTCGCGTTCGTTGCCTTATCGCAAAAGTCCATCTCCCAATCCACTTGCCAATTTCGATCTCCGGACTATTATTGTTTAATTACTCCTTCGCGCTTCGTGACCACCCTCATATCCGGGAACCTTGTCCCGTCAGTCATCCGCCATGCAGCTGACACCTGGCTCCTACATAATAACCCCTGCATGCTTCTGAAAACCTCCGTCCCGGAACATTGGGCACAGAATCCGATCTGCCCATCAACAAAGGCGGGGCTGCCTGCAGCTGTCAGGCTGATGTACCAAGCTGCGAGCCAACCGTTGTGCCGTCGAGACCATCATCCGACGCGGGAGGTAAACTTCCGCTGTGGAACAAGATCCTCGTCTAGATCCTGCTTGACACTTGCATTGCGTCGCCGGTTAGGTTTGGATCTGATCTGCCGATGACTGTCATTTCCCCCGGATTCCAACTACCGGGGACGGGATCTACGCCGGCATGTCTAGTGTCTATTGTGACATCTCCATGGAATCATTCCGCCGTAATAGAGGCCATGGTCCATGAGAGGTTCTCAGTAATGTCTCGTTGCACACTATCAACGCTGCTTTCCTTTGTTGTAGTATATAGCTGGGGTCTTGCGCGCTACTCACGGTAAGTTTAGAATTTCTGGACCATCGTTCACGAGGCTCATGATGGAGGCAGAATGCAGTCCCTGCAGGAATTCAGTCTGTATATTATCGTCTGATTTATGAAAAAAAAAAAAAATACTGCCGGATGAGAACTCTTTATATCCCAGCCAGATTTTCTGGCAGCAGACCTCCAAGCATCACCCTTGCCTTGGATCATATCTGAAGCCACCTTAACTAGGTTCACGAGCACCAACAATCAACAGCACTTTCCTCAAACGGTACTGGTTCCAAACAGAGCGCGATCAGAGCTCTAAATATACCACCCGTTGTTTATTGCTTGCAATTTAAAGTTTGCCCCGCCTTGAACATCCCACCTAAATCTCAAAGCCCACCTGGACATTTTCTCCAAGGGTCCCTTGCTCTTCAGCTAGCGCGACCACCCCAGCTCGCCATACAAGCGGTGTACTGGGCCATCGCTGCTGTGTCACAGCACGCAGACGAAGAGCGCACTTGTGCGACGCAGCGCAATCTTATCGCAAATCCAAAGTGTAGACGCACGGAAATCCACCAACAGCAGGGCAGCCCGCTGGCTGAGAACTTGCGTTCGCAGCGGTATGTATTTGAAATCACCATTCGGACTCGGCGAAGCCCGTGTCGATCAATAATCCTCAGTTTGATTTTTTTTGGATCGGACTCGGCTGGATACGCATACGCATCTCGAAGTGGGGGCTGCCGAGGAGACCGGGGCCGAGGTGCCTCGTAAGGCTGGACCTTGGGATGTTGAACCAGTCTCCAAGCTCAAGATGAATGGCTCCGTTATGCGGGTCCAAAGTCCACGTATTGAATGTCCTAGTTCTATTACTTTTGCATTCGCGCGGCCCGAAGTCTAGTCATACGCGCAGTTGCCATTGCGAGCTACGATCTTCCAGATCAGCAGTGCGGCTCCACCGTTCTCCCAGATGGACGAATAACACGATAAACTTTCATGGAGGGGTCGATCTGCTTGCCTCGAGAAGCACGAATCAGGTCGCTAGAGCTGCCCAATGACGCAGTTTTTCCTGTGCACCAATTCCCCTCTTCGTCGAAAGGGGCTACAAAAGCCCTACGGTCCCTCGACTGTGTAGCTTCTATCTACTCCTCGCAATTCCATCTGTCTCGAAGAAAGCGTCCTTGTGAACACATCAACCACACACCCACCATGTCGTACGTGCCTCTCCTTCCCAATTCACTATGAGCTTCCCACTCACGTGCCCATTCTCGCAGTACCCCCGAAGCCAAGTACGCCGAGCTGGTGAAGCAGAAGAACG
The DNA here is from genome assembly GCA_002153405.1 of Mycosphaerella populi pn0402. Taxonomy (NCBI): domain Eukaryota; kingdom Fungi; phylum Ascomycota; class Dothideomycetes; order Mycosphaerellales; family Mycosphaerellaceae; genus Mycosphaerella; species Mycosphaerella populi. The sequence goes on along the minus strand of KZ118959.1, from coordinate 208,627 downwards.
TCGACGAGAAGGAGCTCCTCGCACTATTCGACCAGCTCAAGCCCGTCGCCCCAGAGAAGTTCATCGGTAGCTGGACCGGTGCAAACGTCAACACCAACCACCCCACCGAGAAGAAGCTCGATGACCTGCGCTGGGCTGGTAAAGATTTCCGGTCTACAGAGGACGTTGATCCCATCGTTGTTTACAATGATGCGGGTGCTCGCGAGTGGAATCAGTCATGGGGCCATGCACGCGTAAGTTATGATGAATTTTTTTTTCTGCAGTGGCTGGCTGGGTAGTGGCATTGGTGCTGATTTTGGAAATAGCTTCGTCAGATTGAATGGCGTGGAGTGCTTTCTACAGCGATGGTCTATGATGATTTCCCTATTATTGATTATTTCAGATATGTTAGCGATGACTTGCTTGCGGGAGCTATGGATGCTAAGACTGTTAAGGAGGGTACTTACTATTTCTATCTTCACAAATGAGGGGCTATGAGTGGGAGTGGACCTGGATTTACACGGGCCCTCTAAAGACAATTGGATAAATCGGATATTCGACATGCTTGAATGTAGATTAGGTGCTCTCAATGCTGCTCTCATAGAAACAATGAAAAGTCTATCGAGGGCCCCCATTTTGTAAATCCTAATGAGCCTCACTATATTTAGCTGAGTAATAAATTATAGCAGGCACTTTATCTAGCTGCGTTATGACCATTGGCTTGAATTGAATTTGGCAGCTTTGAAGCTCAAAGAAGTTGATCTGAAATCCAGTAGTGGGTCGGGATCGTCGCATCCCCGTGTCTCCCTCTGTCAACTTCGCTTGCTTGTTATGGTAACTATCTATAAATATCTATCAATTGGTCAATTTGAGAATACCTCCACTCAGTACCCTATGTTCCGCAATATCCGGTACACATGGGACATATATTTTCGGAGTTGGAATACTCCATACTTACTGCACAAGAACGGCTTGTACTTCGATGTTGGGAACCGACATATTCTATTTTGCCTTAGTTCTAGAGCATTGAACTGCCTCTTTCTCTTCTTTTGCGGGCGTATCCCTGCAGTTAGCTAAATTCATTGATATTTATTTTTTTTCACCTCTAATATCTATTCCTCCAGAGGCTTCATCACAAGATTATGCTCGCCTACCTTGTCTGAATCGGGGCAAATTGGTCTAATTTGACTTGATACGAGACGGAGTTATATTAGTACATATACGGCAACGGAGATCGGATTTCAAAGGGAAAGAGATTTCATCAAGCGCTAATGCTATATGGAGATATGTCCTTAAGGTGGACTTGCGGGGGTCTAGCAACGACTCGTGATTTGCCCAGCTTCGACTTGAATTCTTGTTCCAAAATCGTGATATCATGGTAGATTGTTTCCAATCTCGCTTTCATGAGCATAAGCCGCTACGGGATGTCTTCAGATAATAAAATTGAGTGATCCGAAAGGCACCAAGGGAAGGACCCGGGTCCTATGTTGCCTGCAATTCAGACACAAGGTTGGTCCCCGAGAAGTTGTTTGCTACTACTCGCCCCTCGGTTCTATGATCTCACCACTGCTAGTATTTTTAACCGCGAGAAACACAGCAAGTGAGACATTCTGTGGGGCCGTGCAAATTGTTTGGAAGTGCGGATAAAAGTGCAGTGGCGGTGCTCGGGATGCGTCCTATTCGGGTTGTTGAATTCTGAGATGGTGCTCCGGTCGGGCAAAACATTGTCCAAAAGGGTTGTTATTGGCCAATGCCTACTTGCATAAATAAACATTCCATACTGTTTCAAGTGCATGAATCGAGTCATCAAGCTTCATCAGGATTTTATTTCTTGGGTATCAGTGAGAAATATTTCAAGTAGAGTTTCCTTAGCCCAAAATAATCATTTTGCTCTTCTATCTTCTAGCAGTACCGTGCGTCGGTCATTTCCCCTCATTCCCAAGGTATTTTGGATCCACTTAACTTACTGCCTTTGGCACTAATTCGCCTCTATATCTCTCGCCAAATCTTCTTATGCATATGCCTGCAACTTCTTGAATACATATGAAAGCGTGCGTAGAATCCCGGGATTCACAGAGATGATCAAGGATGGTATTCGCTCCTAGAAGCTATCTAGAAATTCGCTGTACAGTTGATCGTAGTGAACATATGGAGTCCACACAGGCCTTGTTCTGATGATACAACACAAATGAGGAAAGTAAATTCAAATGGGTGGTGTTTATTTGTACTTTGGTCCACGTGAATGGGGGCCTTTTTGGTCCTTTATTTTCCTTTTGCGAAGATTCGTGTGGCGTTCTTGGTACCATGAGTCTCTTGTTTGGCAATAAGTGCCGACAGATGGCAGCCTTTCAAACAACGATGGGAAATAATTAACACGTTCTTCCCTACGCTGGGGAGTGTTTACCTAAGCTTTTCGGCTTTATTCTTGTTCATGTTCCTTAAAGATTGGTCGATTGCCGTGCATGAACATCCCGCCATGCCCAATGCGACGCTTCGAGGGAACTCGTGACGACTTACAATCAACGTAGGAAGACGTCTATTGCAACTCCTTTACCCCTCCTGATCGAGATCCAAGATCCAAGGCTACTTCATAACGCGCACAACACGACAGACTTGGGGCCTACTTTCAGCCAGTCATACGTCTCCCCAGTGAGCCGATCCTTGGCTGTGACACCGTACAGAGCAGTGTTCCCCAATCGGCCCAAGTCTAGCCCTGAAAAACCAAACCGTTTCATCACCTCGAGAATAAAATGGCCAATGGAAGGCTGGTTTATGAGAAAGTCGCTTGTTTTTGGTGGAACTCGGCCCCTCGCCGTCCAGAGCTGATATGTGGAAGGCTGAATTCAATGAGTCGTTGATCTTCTGGCCGACCCGACGGGGAGGTTTATCCTTAGCTTAGGCCAATGAGGATAATAGGGTTGGCAGGTGGATACATCTCCCAGCACGGGCGCCAGTGACCATGCGATTGACATCGTCCGTCGACTTCCGTTTGCGGACGTCGATGGGTTCCTGTCCATTCAGAACGCGGGAACTACGACCCACCGGATCTAGAACAAATTAAATGTTGACCTCATCACTGCTAGATATACACCACCATGCCTATGGGTTCAACCAGAAGCATATTGGCAATGCTAGTCAAGGTCTGCCAAGAAAACCCTATTCGCACAATCGAGATCCTCAATTCACCCATAAGGAAACCTCAGCGATCGATCTATGGTACATGGATCGGTTTTTACCGTCTTCGCGCAGATGAGTGACGTCTGTGATAGGATATTCATAAGCATGACAATGTGGAATAAATAGTAGGGCTTGGTTGCAGACATCGTGGCTCAGGGGCTCTTTGACCTGGGAATTCCTTTGACCCAGTCTGCTATAAATCCGCCTTAAGGCCTTGCCAACACCTTCGCTATCTTGAATCTTTTCAATCGCTATTGATACTTGACAATATGAAGTTTCATCAACGTGAGAACTCCCAGGCATCGACCCTGGCCGGGCCTCCCGGTCCAGATTCTCGGACCCAGCTGCCTATGCTAGCAAAACCGGAAACGTTGCGCAATAACCTGCTGTGTTTGTCTGGCGAGTTTGTTGGAACTTTCATGTTCTTGTTCTTCTCTTTCGCAGGAACTCAGGTTTCCAACACCCCTATGCCCAAGGAAGGATCTAATCCTAATACCTCGAACCTTCTCTACTCTGCTCTCTGCTTCGGCTTTGCGTTGACTGTCAATGTTTGGGCGTTTTTCCGTATCACCGGCGGTCTATTCAACCCTGCTGTAAGGAATCACTTGTTGAGATTTTGGGAAACAAAGCTAACTAAAATTATAATATAGGTCACTCTTGCTCTATGTCTTACCGGTGGCATGCCCCCTTTTCGCGGGTTATTGGTCTTCCCCGCACAACTTGTAGCAGGCATCGCCGCGGCCGGTGTTGTTAGCTGTCTATTCCCTGGTCCTCTCAACTGTGCCACCCGGCTTGGTGGTGGTGCATCAATTTCGCAAGGTCTTTTCATCGAGATGTTCCTGACTGCCCAGCTCATCCTTGTGATCATTATGCTAGCTGTTGTGAAGCACAAGTCGACCTATCTCGCTCCAGTTGGCATTGGCCTTACATTCTTCGTCTGTGAGCTCGTTGGTAGGTAACATTCCATGTGAAAAGGCTTCAATACCCCTAACAAGTTATAGGTGACTACTTCACTGGCGGATCCCTTAACCCGGCTCGCTCCTTGGGCCCTGATGTGATCAACCGCAATTTCCCGGGATACCACTGGATCTATTGGGTTGGACCACTTCTGGGCTCTCTTCTCGCTTCGGGCTTCTTCTGGATCTTGCGGATGGTTCGCTGGGAGAAAATCAACCCTGGACAGGACTATAATGAATGGGAAACTCAGGCCCAGGCCCAGAAGGATTTGGAGGCTCGATCAGATCGTACCGTGTCTAATGGCGATCAAGTTCACGGGGTGTTCCCTGGTAACGGTACCGGCGGACAAGCATATGCTGACCGACCTGCCCCTTTATCTGCAAATAATTCCCCTGCCGACTCTGGCATTGCGCAGAGGGGTTATCCGGTTGAATCTGGTCAGGTGTAAGGTAATTCTCCGGGCTTTACCACTATTTCAGGGTCGCACGGCAGTGAGACCATGCCGCTCTAGTATCCAGGTCTAAATTCATTCCCCAAACGGGATATAATGGCCCTATCTTACAGTCGCTTATCACGAGGCGTTTTAATTTGGACGTCCCAAAGATACACAGATGCATGGGGATATTTCAAATTATGGAATGAGCATGTATTTATGTGGATTCAAAGATTTCTGATTTTGTTCACTTTTGTGTTGATGGAAATCGGCACTGATACTAATTATTAATTTATTGATAATGTATTGATTCCACGCACAGTAAGACAGCGCTTTCAACAAATTTTATTTGACCAGCCGACTCCTTGCGACTATACACGTAATTGAGCCTCAAGTAGAGCACAAATTTGCTTGAACCCGCATTTCCTTTTCTTCGCAAGTAGAATTAAGTTTCACTCCAGAATCGAGCTTCGTTTGTAACGGACTTCGCGGGCTTAAAAGGTGCTTTATGCAGGATCGTGAGTCTAACTTTTGGAACTTCATTGGTCGACGAATTCAATCGACCCATTGCTTTAGCTATCTTATGCATTGAAGCAAGTACGGCCGTGGCATCCATCCAGCCAATACTAACCTGCAATAGATTGATGTTGAATAATCGATTCTGGCAAGAATAAGTGTGTTTGGGTGGGGTTTGGATGCAGTTTATATCGTCGTCGCTATGCCACAGTGAGCCGTTGTCGGTGTTGGTCAGCTGTTGGACTGATTGGGGGTAGTTGTTCAAGATTTAGAAGCGATTAAATGAAAGGAGTTGCAAAATCTGGAAGCTAGGAAGCATTATCGGGCTCTCGCAACACTCGACCAATTAAGTTGGGCCCAGCTGACGCATACCTGCGTTTACCCACTTTCTGTTAAGTGTAGGGAGGCCCTAGTATCTATCAAAGATGTAACGATGGTAAAAAGCTTCATCTATATTAGAGTTCAAAAAGGAAGGCCACGGCCCGAGGCGCGGGTAAATTTGCCGACCAAGGTTGTACAATATCGACGCTGGAATTCGCCCTTGCTTGAGCTATCGCTATATTTCTGCATTTCCAACCCTGCCAAGCCCGGCTGTTTGGGCCAGAAGCTGGTCCTTAGACCATAATTTCACTTGTTTAGTGGAGAGCTCCAGTTCATTCCACGGGCAATGTAAGCCGGAATGTTACTTCGTGTCGTATTTCGCCCTTCCTCTTGATATCACAAGAGGCGATTTGTCTGGGGCGGCCTTTGAAGCCTCGGAAGCCAAGCATAACCGATAACAAGAAGATGCAAATGAGCTCTGTTTATAGATCTGGAGCGATTAGGCGCTCGAGAAGAATGGGCGATTTTGGGTAGAGTTCAAGGAGAGGCGCCCTTTCACTTCCTATATAGCATACAAGGACCTCCGATCTTTTTTAGCAGGGCAGGACGCGTAATCATGGCCATCCTCACCCATTTTGGGTATCGTGCTTTCCACTTTACTTACTTTCTGGCCACATGTATGATTAGCAGTGTCATATTCTATCTGCTTTCGCCAGTGCCACGGACCCCCAGCTATGTCGACTCACTATTCATGTGTGTCAGTGCCATGACAGGGACTGGTCTGACTACGGTGAGTAAAATTCACAGTTCATCAGGAAGATGCGGTCATTAATACTCCTCCAGATTAGCGAGGCCAAGTTAGGCGTGTTCCAGCAGATAGTCCTCTTCGGTCTGCTACTCATCGGCCACGCGATTCCTGTCTCTGCTGTCACCCTTCTCTTCCGGAAGCGAGCTTGCCGCGACAAACTGAGGATTTTCGCCGATATCAATAACAAACTGGCTGCTCCAAATCTCAGCCCCGGTTCCAATATAGTCACAAACTCCCACCTGTCTCACTGGGCCGAAAAGCCGGGTTTCGATGTAAAAACTGAGTCTAATGAATGCAAGTGTCCCACGAACTCGAGGGTATCATTTCATGTCGGAAACTTGCCAGCGGTGGTCGCACCTATGAGGCGAGCGTTACTCCGAGTGAGAGGCATGCTACGAGCGTTCAAGGCATTCTTGAAGTCAAAATTTGGTTCCGATGTCAATCATCCGACATCGGTGGAATACAGAGCTTTATCGCTGTTGCTGATTGTCGTTTCTTTATACTGGATAACAATACTCTTGATTGGAATTATCGGAATGGGAAGCTGGCTGCGTTGGCATCGAGCCGACGTTGCTCGCGCAGATGGGCTGCCTCCTTTCTGGGCAGGTGCGTTCACGGCAACCTCTGCCTTTGTGAACTGTGGGATGTCCCTGTTTGATGAGGACTTGGTACCTATACAATCCGAGTAAGGCCTCCTGTGTCTCTATGCTGCGTCAACTGGTTTGGCTAATTTACACTCTGCTAGGGCCTTCCCTCTTTGCTTTTTGGGTATCTTAATTTTGGCCGGATATACGCTCTATCCATGTCTGCTTCGAGGCATTCTTCGTACGATGAGACATTGTATTCCAAGAGACTCTGAGAGGTGGCAGTATTCAAAGGATGCCTTGGACTATATTCTGGCTTACCCACAGAGCGTAAGGTCTATCTGATCGTTCGTTATATACATACAACTGATCTTATTTGGAAGGTATACCACATGCTCTTTCCCACATCTCACACATTCTTCCTTCTGGGCTGCGTCGTGGTCCTCAATGGAGTAAATTGGATCGCTTTTGGAATCTTGGCTACAAGGGCGCGAGACAATAAAGCAATTCGTATACTAGATGGTCTGTTTCAATCTCTAGGTATGGACCTTCCTTCGCCTTTCATTGTTCTTTGCTAATATTTTCAGCCATCCGCGGCGGTGGCTTCGAGGTAGTCAACTTTTCACATCTTCCCCAGTCAATATTAGTTCTTTATGGTATGTTATTATGCGGTTGCTTTATGGTCCAGATGCTAACAGTCCCATAGCTCTTATGATGGTCAGTATTTACGTCTGTGGTATAACCAGACCGCTCAATTAACAAATACAACAGTATATTTCGCCATTTCCTGTACAAATCGCAGCTCGGTATGTTCTGATTGACGTATTTCTTTCCTGGCTGCTAATAATCACCAGAAGCATTATTAAAATTCAAGAAGCCAATTCTTCCGATAAACCACCAACAGCGGCGACCAGCGATCAACTTGCGAATAAAGCACGCAGTTACAGACAACGATTTTCTAAGCTTACCCATGCCACTTTCTTATGCGAGCAGATTCGCTGGCAAATTTCAAGAGATATAATATGTATGGCCACTGCGGTGTTCCTTGTGACCATTCTCGAATCCCAAAAGTACGAAGCTCAGCCAGTCTCTTTCTCGACATTCAACATCATGTTTGAGGTGGTCTCGGCTTATAGTTGCGTCGGCATCAGTGTCGGGTTTCCAGGTCAAGCCCACTCTTTCTGTGGGGAGCTACGCCCGGGTAGCAAGTTGATTTTGTCTGCAATGTCGTTGATCGGAAGACATAATGGTTTGCCCACAACCGAATTCAAGGGACTGGAGACTTGTCAGTCATTAGACTTGGCTGAGGTTACAAGGAAGGCCGAGAATGAAAAGATTTGTCAAATAGATTCAGTCAATAAAAATAATGACATTGTCTAATCATATTTCAGTTACACAACACTCATTTTGTACAGCGCAAGGTCCGGACTGAGTATCCTTGTATTTCTTCAGGTCTCATTCGGTCGAGCGGATATTTGTGCCAATTTGAGTCCTAGAAGCCCTTCCTGTCGGAGAGATGAACCGTTTTAATCCAAAATCAATTGCTCTCCACACTAACAAGTGGGCTGACTCGGCTCAATTCCGTCCCACATGCCAAGGATCGTCGGCGTAAGTGACAACAGTGCAAATTGCTAACGTGCCGTGCGAGTGCATGAAACAGGGACCGGGAAGACGGAACCCACTGAGCTAGTTATTTCTAATTACCATCAATCATATAGCCGATAGTTGTGTATCCCCTCTGAAAATTACGTCGGTCAGCGTTACAAGGCTTAGCCGGGCGAAAGATTGATAAAAATTAGGATTGTCTCCACTCTTAGCGTATTACGCGGTCCACGGATAAAAAGTCGGACCTTGGCAATTTAGCTCACTAACTCAAAAACTATGGTAATAGTGAATTATTCTCGCAAGCGGGCAATAGACTCAGCCGCCCCGTACTCCGTAAAATAAATATGAATTACTGTTGTCCCACATCTCTAAGCCCGACCGCTGCAGATCCCCTAGTACCACTCACCACTTCAAATAACGCGCCCTTACATTCCATTAATTCTCCTATCAGAGCTTAGCACTCGATAATCCAGGACCACACGGCTGGCGCCTCCCAAGGCTTTGCTGTACATAAGGGGAAATCCCCCACCGTGTCTGCGACTCTGTATTCTTGACCAAATCGCCTGTCTCTCTCGCGCCTTGGATAATGGGAAGACCAACGCTGCCAGAGGCTGAGGCCGAGGCACATGAATCCGGGGTATCTGGCCTCGCTGATCCCGATGATACAGAACTGTTAGGTTTGTTCTCTGTAATTTTGTCGTGCGGTCGCGTGCTCATGCGGCACAGCCAAGATGGGCTATAAACAGGAACTACGAAGGCATTATTCTACACCTCAGATTTTTGCCGTTGCTTTCAGTATCATGGGGTTGGTGCCCTCGATTGCATCAACAATAAGTTTTTCTTTACCGGCTGGTCCTGTTGGTATGGTCTGGGTGTGTGGGAATCGAATCTAGCTGTGGTTCTTGGGCTAATCATTTGTAGGGGTGGTTTTCTGCGAGTATATTCATTTTCCTAGTCGGATTGGCTATGGTACGGGGTTCATTTGAGATACGTCTTGTACGTACGCTAACTTTACCAAAGTCAGATCTTGCTTCTGCAATGCCCACGGCGGGTGGTCTTTACTGGTGGACGCATTATTTTGCTGGCTCAAAATTCAAAAGTCCGCTGAGTTTCTTGGTAGGATATAGCAACACACTTGGCTTGATTGGGGGCATGTGCTCTGTTGATTGTAAGTATAGAATCGCTTCTTCAAAAGCGTAATTTCAACAATCCAAAATGCTAATCCCGATCAGATACACTTTCTCTGATGATACTTTCCTGTGTTGGCATTTCACGCGAGGACGACTGGTCAGCATCTCGAGGAATCATATACGCCTTATACGTTGGACTTATTCTCCTCCATGGAATCTCGGGTGCCCTTGCAGGTCGCCTAATGCCTAGGATTCAAACAGCGTGCATTTATATAAACATTGTGCTGGTGATAGCCACCGTTGTCGCATTGCCTGTAGGCAGAGTGACTCGTGAACAACCCCTCAATTCAGGAAACTACGTCTTCCGCCATCTAGACAATGAGACAGAATGGCCCACTGGCTGGGCCTTCATGCTAGCGTGGCTATCTCCGATCTGGTCAATTGGGTCGTTTGATTCGTGCGTTCATATGAGCGAGGAAGCAAAGCATGCTGCGAAAGCAGTACCACTAGGAATAGTCTTCTCGGCTGGGTCGGCTTGTGTTCTTGGATTCCTTGTTTTAACAGTCATTGCTGCTTCAATGAATCCCGTGGTGTCAGATACAATAAATACCAAATTTGGTCAGCCCATGGCCCAGGTAGGCATTTACTCTGGTTGAGAAGGGGCTTTAGCTGACCTTTCGCAGATTTACTACGATGCTCTCGGGAAGAATGGCGCTTTAGGTTTCATGATTGTTCTATGTATTATTCAATATCTCATCGGGCTAAGCCTGGTATGTCTCTAGACTTGTTATCCTTAAGCCCCCGCTAATAAGTGCACAGATTGTCGCCGCTTCCCGTCAGGCATGGGCTTTCTCCCGCGACGGTGCCCTCCCATTCTCAACATTCTTCCGCCATGTCAGTAAGCGCATCCGATATCAACCTGTTCGGGTAGTCTGCGGTCTAGTGGTCGTATGTTTAATTCTTGGCCTCTTGTGCTTAATTGACAGCGCAGCTGCCAACGCCCTCTTCTCTCTTTTCGTCGCCAGCAACTACCTATCCTGGGGTATGCCGATTTTCTGCCGCTTAGTCTGGGGTGAGGCACGTTTCCGACCTGGTGAATTTTACACTGGGTGTCTGAGCAAGCCGATCGCGTTTATTGCTGTTGTGTATCTCGTTTTTGGGATTGTGTTGTCAATGTTTCCCACAACGGGGCCCAGCCCTTCTCGTATGTGTCTTGGAAATCTCTGCTTTGCATATCTTTACTAATTCTTCAATAGCGTCTGATATGAACTATACCGTGGTTATCAACGGTTTTGTCTGGATAGGCTGTATGGTTTACTACTTCCTATTTGCACGGAAGTGGTACACGGGACCGCGAATGACTGTTGATGAGGACCAGGCCACTCTCTCGGAGGAATATATCTCGCCTGACGAGCCCCAGTAATACGTGCCCCAGTCATGGTGACGCATGAGCATTGAAATAGCTTGCTGCATGGGGTATAGATTGAACATATTAAATACATTCATAAATCAGCATTCGTCAACAACGGCATCACAGTGAGGCGCAATAAAGAGGCCAAGATTAATAGGGTATATTCCACTTTAGCCACTGATACATATGATTGGAGAGATTCCGTCTTGAAGCAATTGTAGAGGATTGATGAAAATGCGTGATAAAATGCACCTTCGATCTATATCAAGGTCTCCCTTCGATGTTCGTGACCTAGGACCCTCGACCCTCTAGATCCAGCTCCAGTTAGTGAGATACACAGACTTCTAAGGCTGTTTGTAGGTCTAGGGCAGCAGTTAGGTGTGATGTTAAGTTTGACTGAGCCTCGCTAATACGCTGTGCGGTGCCGTGTGCTCCGCGCATCCGCAGACCCCATGCCAAGGTACCTTGTCGAAATTTCCATGATAATTAGTACACCCGTGTGGGGCATATAACCAGAGAAATGTTAATCCTTGCTGATGTCCCACTTGAGGCACTTCACACAGAGAATAAAGCCGACCTCGGCAGTTTAGGCGTCCCAGTTTCAGCCCAACATTAAAAAGTACGCGCAATCAGTTCTGGAGAGATTTAGACTGCCCTTTTTACGAGATGTTGATCGCCCTACGGTTTTGTATTCTGCAGGATAAATTGAAGTTGGGAAATAATTGCATTTATGTGCTCACGAGTTCGGGAATTCCAAACCGAAAATGTAATGGCAAATGGGATATATATACAGACACTAACGCCAAGTCTGGGCGATCCTCCAAAATCCAATGCAAGTTTTAATAGTCAATGAGAGTCGTGAAAAAGACCATAACCGTTGTCAATCAATCGACAATGCCAAGAAAGTCGTGTGCCAAGAAAGCCGTGACTAATTAATTGTGTTTATATCAGAGGCTCAATTTACAGAGCAGCCATGAAGCCAACCAGGCCAATGGCACCGGCAGCAGCGGCACCGAGACCAGTGGCACGGGGAGCGGCGTTTCCGGCGGTGGAAGAAGAGGCGCCACCAGAGGGGCTACTAGTACCAGTCTGGCTGGTAATAGTCTGAGACTCGACGGTGGTCTTGCCATCGGCAGCAGTGGTGGTAACAGCAGAGACGAATGTGGAGAAGTCGCTGGCAACCTGGGAGCCAACGGATTCGCCGGCAGAGACGGCTTTGGAAGCGTCGGAAGCAGCGGCGGAGAGGATGGAGGTAGCGATGGAGCGAGCCTCGCCGGTCAGAGTGGAGTAAGCAGCCTCACCACCAGTCTTCAACTCGGTGTAGACGGAGCCAGCCTCGCCGGTAGCAGTGGACCAGGCCTCGACGGCACCGCTGGTGACCTCGTTCCAAACGGAGGTGGCATCGTGAGCAATCTCAGAGCCGACGGACTCACCGCCAGAAATAGCCTGGGAGACGATGCTCTGGATGTCGTCGGCAGCGACCATGGTGCCGGCGGTGGCGACCAGAGCGTAGGTGAACAGAGTGAACTTCATTGTGATTGATTGAGAAGGTACCGAAGAATTAGGAGGTGGATTAGGTAAATTAAGCTTGATGTGAAGCTGTGAGCAAAGTTGGATTGGATCTGGTGGGAAGGAAGTTAGTTCAAGCCGGGGCGTCCAGATGTTTTATAACTTCATAGAGCCTGACGTCTTCCCAATTATAGATCAAAGTTTAGGCAGTGGGAATCAACGGGGGCAGTGACGATGACGCTGCGGAATAAACGAAACACGAGCCCATCTTACTACCGTGAACTGCCAGATGCTGCGCCGGGTTCCATAAACAACGTTGGGGCAATTTCGAGAAAGGCCAATCGTCATTTCTGGGCTCCACTTGGTTCAGGGCTGAGCCTCGGTGTCGTCCGTGATTCGCTTTGGCGCTTTTCCGCCCCCGGTCTTCAAAGGAGGCAGCGTGGACCTAATGAGATGCGATCTGGCGATGCGTGAGAGGCTAGTGCAGTCATCTCAGGTTCTAAGCGGGCTATACTATGAGAGCCAGCTGTAAATATCCTCTATGGTGGCCTGCTATTTTGCTTGATTTCTATGTATTGTGTTGCCTGACCCAAAAACCAGCGGCCACCACCGGGGTTAAAAACCCCTGAAAGTCGTTGGTCCCGTCGGGGAAGATCTCCACTGATCAGCCATCTATTGGCTCTGCAAGTGGTCTGCGGAATTTCTGGAAAGTCGGTGATCTCATCGACCCCTTATTCAGCACATCGTTATGAAACTTGGGAGATTGTGGTCCCTATTACCGAGAATAAGGGACATTGCCCCTCGGACGCTAAAAGTTGGCTTCAAGATATGTTTCACGACTTCTTCTACGGCATGGACCGAAAGTAAGGCTTCATAGGATGACGTCTCAGGCTACAGGATTCAAAGTTGCGGGATTGGAGCTTTGGGAACGCCACGGGGGGCGAAGCAGCGAAATCACAGCCACGAGTCACGTGGTGCTAATTTAAGAACTGACACCTCAGGGATCAGGCGGAATGGAGGGCCCCATCCCGAATCCGCGTACTCCGTACTGCACGTACTGCACACTCCGGAAGATACTATTGCTCGTTCTGACAGGAACTGCGTGCGTCCCCAAATCATTGCTATTTGCTCTATGGATGAGATCATCGGCCTTGGAGTATTATGAGCGAATTTTTTAGAGGATTGCACTATTTCGCCCTAACTCCTGGGGCTGTTCAAGGCCTACCTAGCATGCTGGGGGCCGGACCGTGGACCCCTATTCAAGATACCCCATACTTGCGTCAAGCGTACTTGACAAGTGGGTATGATAGGCCACCAGACCGAATTCGTACCCGGAATTGTGTATCAAGAATTAGATATGGCGTAGGGTGAAACATGGCGCCCATCAAACCCAGTCGCTACTTACATATGGAGAGCATTGAGGCTTTCAATGTGTACAAAGTAGATACAGGGGACTTCTATTAAACTGAAACCCTCTAGCGAGTTGCAGAAGCACTAGCTGTGGGAGCTCATGACTTGTAAACTATGCAAGCTCCATCTCACATGTCGTGTAGGAGATGGAACTCAAAAACTGGAGCTATCTACAGCTGCCGGAGAGATGCCTCGCTTCACGTGTAACTGCGCGTACCTATGAATTATCTAGATGTCAAGTCGATACATATGTCCAAATGAAATTATATACAGAAGCCCATCAATTACGCGGAGAACTCTCCATAGGCCTGAATGATACCTTCCCACCCACCAGGGTGATCGGCCTCACGGGGGTTAGTCTTGTCGTCCAAGACCATAACATCCGTCATGCGTGTACTGATCGAATACCACACCAAGTTCTTCGGCCCTTCCACAACACGCATCATATTCGACTGGCATTTGCCATTGCATGGCTCGTTGTACTGGCCGTTCCACTCGCCGTCGAAGAAAGCCCATGCAGCAGAGTTGTACAACGCGATATCCGAACCACCGTCAATGTTAGTTGCCAGTGCACTGCGACATTTTCCATCACTCGGACTGCACCACGAGAAATCTGGATCGCCGAGCTGCGGATCGGCGGTCCATGGGGCTGGGGCCAATTCATCCGCTCCGGCGCCTTGCATATACGGGCTTTCCGTCTGCAGCAGCCCCGCGAACACGTTGCTTGCCTTGTGGAAATTGTAGTCGTACAACCAATGGTGCTCTGATCCTGTGCCTGTTAACCAAGTACCCTTCGTTGCCTCGACTAAAATACCACGCCCTGTAGAGATGATGGTTAGTCCGGAGCCACCGTCCAAGTTGTGGTCAGCGGTCCAGCCCCAGAAATTCTCAACATAGGCGGAAGAAGTTGCGGTGAGATGCATAACCATGAATGCGGCCATGCAGTTCTTGGAGTCTTGCGAGGTACACGCGGTCGAGAGGCTTGTGTCGGCTGTGCCTCCCACCATTGCTACTGTATTCCACAGTCCGACATCTCCAGGCTGCGAGCCAGCAGCATTTACCTCAATTAATTTCGCACCTGGAAGAATTTCTGCGACAGATACTCTCATATCCTGAATCTCGATCAGTCCGACATCTCCGGGGTTGCCAACACGAACCACTGCCCTGGGACGAGTCTCGTCTTTGAAATTCTTCCCGAATGCTGAAATCACAGACCAAGCTTCGCCAACGACACGAGATCCAACGGGGATAATAAGGGTGTCGGAAACACGGTAGACACCATATGGAATATAAGTGATTTTGCAGTTCTGGGCATTCTGAATAAGGATCTCGTTCAACGCAGCAGTATCATCGGTGACGCCGTCGCCCTTGACTGTATATCCTGGCACAGTCTTGACGTTGACCACATCTTCCTTGCTAAACTCTGCGTAGGTGGGTTGCTTTTTAGTGAAATACTTATCATTCACGAGGAGAGGTGCCGGTCGTTGCGTTGAATGTGTAGCGCCAGTTTCATAAGCTCCCTCGACAAGAGATCCCCAGAGCCATGTATCAACGTGCGCCGTCGCAGCCAGGTGAACCTTGCCGTCGCTGTCAACTGCAATCGGGTTTGTAGAATCGTGGTTAAAGTTTTGAATGATGAACTGGCTATTCTGGTAGCCATTATCGTTTGAAGAGTCGTGGAAGGTAACAACAGGGCCTGTGTCCGTCGCAAGCGAGTCCAAAAGGACAAGACTGCCGAGGGCATTGCTTGTCATATTGATACCGTGTCCACAGGATTCAAAGGTAACGCCCTGTAGAAGAGCTGTCCATCCGCCCTTCGCGTTGAAGGCCGTCCCACATGATCGGAAATAGATGTTTTTGAAGTTTACTTGCTGATTTGAGTTGAGGATACCAGTCGTGCCGCCGGTGATTGTCTAGATTCATCAGCTGTGCTTCATTATATGAGAACAATGTGACCTACCACATCCGTAACTGCGATCATGGATCCAGCATTGATGTCGATACCGGTATGAGTCTTGGAATTCGTTGGCATACGAATTTCGATACCTGTGAGCCCAGAAGCTTGAGCAACACCCCACTGCAAAGCTGTGATCTTTTTGCCATCGGGCACTCCTGTGGTATCCAAGATGACATTCTTCACCAGAGTCATGAAGCTAGTCTCAGGGTGTCCAGCTTGCTTATCGTATCCCATGACGAGGAACTGCCCGTCGAAATTGGTACCTGCTCTGATGATAGGAGGGTTCTGAGGGTCTCCGACGATGATTGTGCCCACGGTCAGGTAAAGTGTGCTTTCCAGTTGATAAACACCACCAGGAAGGAAGACCTCCGCCGGATAACGAGTTACTCCCTGTCCCTTGCGACTTCCACCGTTTCCATCGTCATCAATCGCCTTTTGGATTTTGGCAATTTGGTCGCCTGAGCCGTCATTCTGTGCCCCGTAGTCAAGTACATTTCGGTAAACCGGGTAAACCTTGGATCCACTCGCGTATGGTGCATAACCTGCACCATTTTCTTTGTGGTCTTGAACGTCCAGCCAGTAAGGGCCCGAAGGCTGTGAGTTGACTCCGGGGCATGTCTTTGTAGACGGGGCATCGAAAGCTGAGCTAGGGGCTTGGTTTGTAGCAGCTTTGCTCGTCGTGCTACCGCTCAATGAACTTGAAGATGCGGGAACTGGCGTACTCAAACTTGTGGGTGCAGGTGAAACCGACACAGATAGACTGCTCGAGGAAGTTGTTGGTGCCGGTGGCACACCTACTGGCGGTGGGGAACTCGGCGGCTCCGGTACTGGTGTTGTGCTTGTAGAGGTTGTTGGTTTTGTACTGCGGCTTGAGCTAGTACTCAGCTCTGTAGATGTGCTTATCACACTGTTCATCCGGTCAGCGTCTCGCCCTGCGGCCAGTTTAACACACATACTCAGGCGTGATTGTATATGACGACATGCTTGATGGAGCTGGAACTGATCCTCTGCGCGACATTAGCAATAGTCTCACCAGTTTTCACAGGAGAAGAATAGCATACGAGATAATAAGGTCAAGAAGCCATGGTGGCACAAAAATGGCATTGGATGGAGGTTGGTCCTCTCCAGCTATTCTTGGCCCTGCCGGAGCTTGAGGTGCCGCGGCCATTGCCTCACGCACTGTGTCTGCCGGGATGGGTGCAATAGAACATGATGCCGTTGCAAACACACTTGCTAGCGAAGTCAATGACAAGATCCCATGCATCCTGAATCTAAACTTCCACTCAACCGCAAGAACAACAACGACGACGAAATTGAAAGGGTGGGATTAGGAAGGATAAATGGTCTGGACCTGAAATTCCAAACACGAGCTCCATCTGCTTTGATCGCAACGCCGAGCACGCCTGACGTCTTCTTTGGAATGTGGTTGCTATTTGACCGTTGCGCCCACAAGGGTGCGGCTACTGGACATTATCCCTAGATCGGATACCCGAGCGCTCAAAGAACATGCCTTACCACTGCACGCTCTCCAGAACAAGGAAATTGAGGTCGATCTCCTTAATGTATAGTAATTTCTTTTGTTCTAGGCCCTGTTTCCTGGCTACGAGTAGCTTTTGTCCCTACAGCCGGCTCCAGCGCTGGTGATCATTATACTTTTGTTTGTGAAGGCTGACGTCGGGATTTTGGGATTGAGAGGGTTATATATATATATACTCTTCCGGCCCTGCATTCGGTGAACTTCGTAACTTCTCCCAACCTTGGAATCTTTAAAATTTCCATTGGGATAAATTGACAATTGGGAAAATTCTGCATTATTCATTTAACGTGTTGAGGTTTATCGCTCCAGTGTGCATGTAATGCGACTAGGTGAAAAACAGATTCTACCGGTCGATAGATGACGTGTCCTATGGATGTCTTGCATCAACTACTAATGTGGTGATTTTAACTTTCAGTCCAAATTATGAGAAGAATATTTGATACCACATTTTTCCTCTATTGACGTACTGTGGGGAGTTTGTGGCCTCCGATAACTCACCCCATGTTGGATGGTTGTTTGAATCACATTCTTGTCGTGCGGATTCTAGCTGAGCCACCCAAAAACAAACCGCCACAGACTACATTTCTCGGGATGAATAACAAGAACTTGCCCAAGCCATTGACTACTCAGTGCCTGGTCTACCTTTATTCTGTACTTGATTTTTTTTTGCATCAACTTTTCTGGCTCCTATCTGCCCATACCCGGTATCACCTACACTGGTGATCATATTCCGATTCTTTCTTGCCCGCTAGACCTGAAACGCGTTGAGAAAAGCCCATAGATAGTTTACTTAAACCAGCAAAGGACATTTCGGCAGCTGCTTATTAGGACAGTGGATTATGTGTCTGTGAAAATCCATTGGGAAAAGTTTCCAACCCTCCTTGCCAATACCGATCGCACCAACCTTGATTTGTATTATCCGCCCCTAATCGTGACCAATTAATTAATTACCGTGAGACTCTTTTTATAATTTTGCTCTTGGCCTCTCAAACCTAGCCCAAAAGACTGAATTTGTGCGAGCTAGAACGGAACAGTCCGACTGAGACGCCGTTTGTGTGGTACCTATGGTTCGACCATAGGAACGCTTGATCAGATAAGATTATAGGATTAATTTATGCATTTAAAACATAATAAATTAATTTGCAAGGTACAAAAATCGTCTACGCTCCCTCAATTTTATAATTTCCAGGACTAGATTACTAGATCATGGCAGAGCTCGAAAAGATTGCAAAGACCGAGGCCAGCGCACTTCAAACGGAGAGCAGTCATGTCGCACGTCGTCCAGCTGTAGGGGATGATCTCCGGTCGCAAGGTGTCAGTCAAATAGACGCGGTCTATAAAGAAGTAAAAGCAATCGCAAATTTCTTTGGGTTGTTGCGATCGCTGTTTTAATGTGTGCCTGGGTGTTCTTATTGGACTCGTCGACAACATCATATTACTATCGACGCATCTTCCTATTTCAAGCAGCATAGCTCTGTGCTATAAACCATCTCGAGTAGTGTGGCTTTGCTTCGTCCATGCTTTCGACCTCGTTCATCATCAATACCTGGTCCGCTGGGAAGATTGTGGATGTTATCGATAGGCGCGGTGAATGGCGCTGGGTATATGGCGTGTTTGTAATTATTATGCCAGTAGCTTTGTGGTCAGCTATTACAGCACTGACATGGCTTGCTAAGAAGGTAAAGAAGGATGGTACCGCTATTGTTAATAATGTATCTCCTAACGCTGTGCAACATGCTGCCAAATTCGAACACTTAATGCCACAAGGTAAGCCACAAAGTGCTGCCATTAACCCCACGCACATTTTTCGGCGCAAATTCCGTCTATTTCTGCACTTCCCAACATTTTGCAATCGTGAAAGCCTTCTTTAACCTTGCGTACTTGTTTTCCTCTTCTGTCTAGCCGCGCGCGCACACATATCACCCCTTCCCTTGCTGACTTTAGTCGAGGAACTCTTGACAGTGTAACAAATAAATACTACTGCTTAAATATTAGCTATCTCTATCTCTTTATATCCTTTTGAATTTTTATCTCTATCTATCCCTATCCAAAAATATATTTTAACTTTTTAATAGGAACAAAACAAGATAACCAAGGCACTTCGGAATACTGCCATAGGCTGTGTAAGTACTCTTGTTGCCGTGGATCATTTGCACTACTTTTTGCGGCACCAAAAATAATGTTAATTCTTAAAAATGGCTATTTCCAGCTCCACAATATCGATGAGATACTGAGAAGCAACAAGGTAGACCGCAATTCGATTCTGCCACGCTACAACGCAACATTTTCGGCCCTGGGCCTCTACCAGGAAGGACGTCCTTGAAGAAACTGATGCCGTTGGGTTAATATTTCTAGGGTAAGGGTGGCCACTACTCCTCTCCTTTTCCCTGGAAATATACGCCGACGATGGGTGGCGAAACCCTTCGTCGACTAGTTGTTAACAAGGCTTTCATTATGTCCATAGTCATCGATGGAACGTACATGCGTAGGTCTTTGATCATCCATCGCATGATCTCTTGCCAACGAGTCAATAGTCGCTAAAAACATTCGAGGGCTTTACTAGAGCTCCTATGTTCATGTCGTAAAACCGTGCAGTTACCAGACCTAGGTATACTACAATAACATTTTGACGCTCACTCTCTGCGTCGCCGGACCGCTGGTCGGCCTTCTGCAGCGATGGACCCATCGATACAAAGGAATTCAGATCGATGGTATGTAAGAGACAAGTATCGATGTTCAACGCGATCAAGATAATCTTAATTAGGGTCATTTTTGCTGAATTTGGGAAGAGGGCTCAAGGCTAATTCTCGAGCCTCGTATTTTACAGGCGTCCCCTATATTATCTATTACATCGAAGTAGCTATCAAATGTAGACTCATTCTTCTCGAAACCATCCAGACACTGTGCAGGTGTAGTGCATGTCATCAAATTAGACCGAAAGCCCCCTTTGGAGTTGTAGCCTTTGCAAGCACAACGACAAATCCGCCAGCAATGCAAATCGCACCACTGAACCAGCCTACAGGGCCAAATCCATACTTGTTGGCTAAAACTCCGTTCACTGGGGGCCCAATCAAAGCAGCCAGAGAGCCAACTCCGACCCCCATACCCAAAATAGCCCCGCCTTCCTGTGGATTCTTGACACATAGTGTAAAGGCCGTGGAGCCACCTGAGATAATTGTTCCTGTAGTAAATCCTACTGCAAGTGCATAGACAACCAAGCCTGCTGTTGATGTGGCTTCAGTAAGACAACATATCACAATACCAGCCGAGATTGACCCAATAGCGAAGACATTTAGCCGACCAAATTTATCCGCAAGAAAACCGGGGATAATTCGACCAAAGGTTGATGCAGCGTTGAGAATTGCCAGTAGATAAGATGCGAGGGTAGCATCCATTCCGGTCGTCACCGCGTAGGACGGAATATAGAACAGAGGACTGAAAAGCCCGATGAAAGCAAGGAAGATAGCAACAGTAAGGGTGTTGAACATTGGATCTTTGAATGCCGAAGGCACAAAAAATGTCGACTTGCGGGGTGGCAGGCGAGGCGTTACAACAGTAGATGCGAAAAGAAGAACAGGAATAATAACAAATCCCATAACTCGCACCGACCATCCATACCCAAGGTTCGTAGAATTGAGCATCTTGCTGAAGGCAATTGGGAAGACGACTCCCCCGATCGAGGATCCCGAAATGGTGATACCAAAGGCTGCAGCGCGATTCTTGTCGAAGTATTGGGTAAGTGCGGCCATGGCTGGAAACTGGACGAAGCCCATTGACATGCCCATGAGGACACCTTGGGCCAACATAAATTCCCAGTACTCTTTGCACAAACTGGTCATCATGACAGCAAATACCAGGGACACTGAGGCAAGGCGAATGACCTTCCAGTCCGCATTAGCTAGCCGATCCAATTTCTCTACACATCATATAAACTTACGATGGACCCATATCGATCAAACAACGGGCCACCTAGCACACCAGCTAAGAACTGAAGACATGCTTGGAGAGACCCAATCCACGCCACTTTATCAGGAGATTCGCTCTTTAGCTGGTGAGCCAGATAGTATTGCTCGAAGACACCAAATGAGTTAGAAAATCCCAGGGCAGAAAAAAAGATGCATGCTCCACCAGCTGCTACGAGCCATGCTTTGAGACCCCCATCAGGCGCAGGATCAAATACGGGTGTTTGTTCGTTCGTATTTTGGGAAATTTTCTCATCTGTTGTGATTTTGTCTGAGACTCCTCGTTCAGAATCTGCTGTTGACATGGTAGAATTGTATAGTTCCGATGCGGGTAGAAAGAACGGGGATATCTCAAAGATCAGGCAAGGCTCGAAAATAGTGATTTGCAAAAAAACGGTGGAAAGCTTGGAAAAAATATTTAAATTACAGAATGCAAGCTTATATTTCCAGGACTAGCCCGTCATTTAGAGTAAAAAGACTCCTGAACCTTCTCCGAGCACCATGGATGTCCCGCGGTCTCGGACTCGGACTCAGGGGTCCGAGGGCGCGGGTTAAGGGCGACGAGACGGATTAAATGCGCAGTTCTCGCTCCGACGAAACATCGCGATTGACCCAAAGAAGCACTTCGGCCTCGCGTCGGGTTTTGCAAATGGTGCATTGCATTTGACATTTGACATTTGACATTTGTCACTCCTTAATAATTGCATTGTCTCTGCGTTGTTTTTGCATGAGAAATGAATCCACCAGACGCGCCCGAGCCCGAACGGCGGCGCAGACGACCGCCTGTGTACCAACCCCACATTTCTAATGCCAGAGTGACCACTGACTAGACCTAGGTCCTGTGTGGTCTGTCGAAGACGGAAGATTAAATGTAATCGCGAAATTCCTTGCAGCAATTGTCTGCGATCCAAGAACATCGTCTGCGAATATGTGAATAATTCCCCGCCGCCGTCGCGTCGCGAGGCCAGCTTGATATCAGAAAAGACGCGATCAAGTGCTCCAGAGCCTTCAGCCAATATGGACGCGAGTCAGCCTAGGAGTACCTTGACATGCAATGCTGTTCATTTTCAAACCAACCGAAAGGCCGCAAGTCCAGGAGGCGTTTTGCACATACCGAGTGGTCCATCAATAGCTGACGGGGTGTACACTTTCACGCCCCCAACGCCTGCGAGCCAGAGTGCATCATCTAGTCGGGATGTTGATCTCCTGAAATTTAAGATCAAACAGCTTGAAGAACAGCTTTCTGCTGCAACACAGCGTGCGACCTCATCTATCCCTACGACTCCAAGATGGGAAACTATGACAGACGCGTCACAAATCGCGGGCAGTTTTCATATTCGCCGAGAACCGCTTTTAGCTGGCCTGGAGCCCACTGTATCGCGAACTATTATGCACAAGACCCGTGTCTTTGGACAAAGTCATTGGATGCTGGGGGTTGGTATGGTAAGACAACTTGCTCTCTCCTGGCGCCTTTCTTACTGCACTATGATAATCTAGAAACTGACTTGTGTGTAGTTCATGGATATCCTAGAAACAGTAGAGCCTCTCTTGCAAGATGCAAACTCCAGAGCTTTGTTTGATCTGCAGAAATGCAAATTGTTAGGGAAATTCCTCAAATCGCGTAGGACACCTACATGGCCTACGATACCAACCCCAGACTTGCCGCCTAGGGAATTGGCCGACGGGCTACTTGCAATCTACCTCCGCACATTCGAAGCCTGCTTCCGAGTCGTACACATCCCAACCTTTCAACGTGACTACGAGGCAATCTGGACATCTGGCGCTGAGCCAGAAATGGGGTTCAGAATCCAGCTGAAGCTAATCTTTGCTATAGCCGCGCCCATGTACGATGATGACTTCTCACTGCGTACTTCGGCAATCCGCTGGGTACATGAGGCGCAAACTTACATTTCAGAGCCCGAATTCAAAGCGCGACTTAGTCTACAATATCTCCAGACCATCATTCTACACTTCATGGCAAGGGAGGTAGTCGGCGTGGAGGGCAGCCTCATCTGGATCTCCATGGGAGGACTCATTCGGACTGCAGTTTACATGGGCCTTCATCGGGACCCTGTGAACCTTCCCGTGCGGAACAATTTTGTCTGCGAAATGCGTCGTCGGCTATGGAACACTGTCCTTGAGCTGGCAGTTCAATCCAGCATGAGCGCTGGCGCGCCGCCCTTGATATCTTTTGACGACTTCGACACAAGCCCCCCGGGGAACCTGGACGACGAGGACATTGCGAACAATGACCCCATTGAAAAGCCTGGGGAGCAACCAACTCAAATGACCATTGCACTTGCTCTCCGAAAAATGTTGCCGGTCCGTCTCGCTATTGCTCAGTCGCTCAACGGAATAGGCAAGCACAGCACATATGAAGAAACAATCCGCCTAGAGACAGAGCTCCGGCTGCAATACAAGAGCATTCGCAAGTTGATGCAGGATTTCGACCAGACAAGCCCTCGCCTCCCCTCCCATTTCCAGGGCCGCGAGTTAGACTTCCAGTTCCGTCGAAGCTTGCTGGCGCTTCACACACCTTTCTTTGTCCCCGCGCTAACGCAGGCGAGATACGCATTCTCGAGAAAGGTTGTCGTTGACACAGCCACTCAGCTTTGGGCCGCCGTTCGACCTCAACCTGGCCTAGTCACGTCACAGCTCAAGGGCGAGGGGCTTGATGACCTGTCGCGGCTTGCTAAATGTGGCCATGGATCAGTTCGCCAGGTTTCGACCTCGGCTGTGTTCTTGATAGCAGGAGAGTTCATGGCTCAGATCAAAGAGGAGGATTCACTGGGTCCTGTTGTACTTCGGCGTGATCTTCTGACCATTCTTGAGGATGCGATTGACTGGACTTGGGAGTGCATCGAAGCTGGTGAGATGAACACCAAGGGCTATCTATTCTTGAAGCTCGTCAAAGCTCAGATCAATGGGATTATGAGTGGGCTCTCCCGCAGTCAATTTGCTGCGCTGTTTGTTCGAACTGCCGAAGAGGCGGAACAGCGTTGTTTGGCTCTACTTGAGTCTAGGGTTGACCAGACAGAGCAAGATGATCTCCGGGCCAACCTGGAGGACATTGACGATATGCCTATTGATTCTTTTCCTGATTTTATGGATTTTGACTTCTCGGTGAGTTAAGATTAGCTTTTTTGGTTCTTGCTCGCTGATATTTATTTAGATGAATAACCCCATGTTTCTCGATCTTGACATCTCCGATCCGAAGACTTGGTTGAATTATGGTATTGATTGAATTGATTCGCTCTCTTCCTGAAATTGGATCCCCCCCCGCTCCAATAGCCAATTGGGATCACAAGCCTCGAAAGTGCAGCTTTTGCTCGTATACTACCATTAACTACCGCGTCTCGCCTTAGCGTATGCTTCTCCCGAGGGTTCCATTCACCATGAGACACTAATTCAAGGACGAAATGAGACTAGCCACTGCTGTGTATGAGCGGTCACCGCCGGTGGTATTTCCCGAAGTGTTCATTGCTGTAGACACCAGCAGGACATATCTCCACTCAAACTTCTAGAACCTGCCCTGGGGTCCAATGGGAAAGATCCGCACTGCATACTCCTCATCGGACGCCCAGGCCGCAGATCTGCTCTTACCAAGGAAGCTTGGATCTATTTAGCAAGCGAGTCGTTCCCATAGCCGAGCTAATTCTTCCTGCGCACCTGGCGTGTAGCGCGGAAGTTTATTATGTTAATGGCGGGTTCTTCCAAACTTGACCATATTCAGCTCCAAGGTCGCAGTTTATCCATTTTCGTCAGTGGCAGCTTCCAGTAGAACCCACCCAAGTGCCCAGCGGTCGGAAATGCGTCTCAGATCTCCGAGTATTGCAGCTCTAGTGTACCGCCCCTGACGATGAGACAGCACGAGAGCCAATCCGTTCACAAGCGAAGGAGATCTATGTACCCCTACTCCCAATTCAGGCAGCTCAAACCTTCTTGATCTAGCCGCCCCGCACTCTGGTTGACCCCTGTTGTAAATTGGCAACGGGAACCCCACGTTGGGAGATCACAGTCAAACACTAGGATAGACAGTTTTATAATGGACCTGCGGCACTCCGCAGCTCTGTTAAACTACTTTAATATGATCAGCAAGCCAAGAAAGGCCAAGAACGACAAGCCTTGACAAGCATTGCTCATCCGCGAACAAGCTTGAAGGATCTCATCCCCTCCCGCCTGCGACATCTCCGTGGCTGTGGGGCGTGGGGCGCAACACTCCAAATGTACTTCATAGGGCTTAGTCGAGCGATCGCCCAGCGAATCACGACGCCATGCAGGCCCATGTCGCATTCTCATACATGTGAATGGGGGCGGAGATCTCCGGCGCTCTCGTAACGATGCAGAGAAGGTTGTCTTCTGGAAGAGCTGCAAGGTTGCGGTCGGAGCACCGTGTTTCGTTCTCGTACCTGCTTTTCCTGCTTTTGGCTACGGCGTATAGGAGGACAAAACACTGTAAGTTCACCACTCTATAAGACTGGGCCAATTCTCAATCTCGAGTCAACCCCCTCAAACTAGTCTCAACAGCCAATCAATATGTTCAAGACTCTCTCCCTCGCTCTTCTGGCCACCTTCGCGGTCGCCGATCCCACCGTCTACCTCATCCGCCACGGCGAGAAGCCTGACAGCGGCAATGGTCTCAGCCCCCAGGGCGAGCAGCGTGCGCAGTGCCTGGTCAACGTCTTTGGTTCCAGTTCCAGCTACGACATTGGCTACATCCTGGCTGAACAGCCCAAGAGCGGTAAGCATCCAGTCTCATTTTCGCAAGTGGTTTTATTGACTGGGTCATCTAGATGGGACACGCGCCCGTCCCCTGGACACTGTTACCCCTCTGGCTAGTGCCCTCGGCCTGACCGTTGACACCTCCTGCGACAAGACCGACGCCAAATGTGTCGCCAAGGCTGTCAGCAAATGGTCTGGCGATGGCAACATCCTCATCTGCTGGGAACACGGCGAGTTGACCGATATTGCCGAGGCTTTGGGTGACAAGAACGCCCCGACTTACGATGACAACTCGTAAGTTTACTCAAGTGTATTGAATTATTTTGGTGCAAGAGACTAACCTAATTCTCAGCTTCAACATTATCTGGACTATGCCTTCTCCTTACGATAATGTTACTGCCCAGACCTCTGAGGACTGCCCTGGTCTTGACAGCAACTAAATGATATATTATGATACATAAAAAAATATAGATCGTGACGAATAACAACTACTGATGGACCAGGCTCTAGCAGCCTTCTTAAGTTCCAAGAAAGCTGAGTATCCAATATTGTTCAATGTGGCACGTACATACCTTGACTTCTGCATTTGAACGCCCGAGTACATATTCTCTTGTACATTCCTACGTGTTTCAAACATTAAATGGATGACTTGGTATGCACGCAGGATTTCCAATCGCAGCACTGGAGAAGACTAGAGGTTCCCCATACGGAGAGCGTATCAGAAAAAACCACATGTACCTGGACCTACGCAGGCGTGTACAAGAGAAGGTTCCTATGAACATCCGAATACAAATGAGAGGAGAAGTATTCCTGTAGTAATATGTACTTACCAGTGGGACACCACAAGATCTAGAGCTGTTAACCTACTCCGCTTTGTACCTCTTGAATAGACGGTCATGGCCAAGTGAGATCACGCGGGCGGTACAGTGAGTAGTGGTGGGGACTAAACAAGGCACGGAGTATAATGTACAGCGAAGTTATGATATACCCTTGTAGGCACATGTATAATAATGGAAGGGGCTCGGTATAATCGGAGGCTCAATTATTAGTCTCCAGCCCTACTGCCCTATTGAGCACAAATGAGCCTAATCTAGATTATCTTGACAACCTTAGTCACTCGATACCTTGTTGCCCAATTTTGGATAATACTCCCACTTCCTATCTCATATGCTCACCCTGTTACGGAGTCGATTTGGTCTATTAATTTACAAACCATCTCCCCAGGTGAGCTGGACTCAAGTAAATACGTCTGCCCTCTCGCGCTGACGGCAGAAACCAGAGGGCCTATGTGGCATCTCAAGATGGATTCCAAATCACTTGTATCACTTGTACCCTCGAACTCGGACGTCCAGGCTGCTGTGGCCCATGAATCTGTGAATAGACAGTTCCATATTTTCCAAGGTGCGTCTTATAACGGCGACTACAACATGGCCTTGCATGCTTTTAATAGCCTTTTCCATCCTAGGTCAAAGGAAAATCTCAACCAAACCAACCCTCTGTCAACTTCCCCCCTTAAGAAAAGCCCATATCCTATCAACCGTGAGGTTATGCTCGATTATACTCGATCAGATCGGCCAGAGATCAGTTCAAGGGTCGCGGAGAGCACTCGTCAGTCTTGGAGTCTGGTTAGTTGAAGATTTATAATTTTAACGATTGCTGATTTCTCCTCGGATGACAAGCTGAGATACTTGATACTGAGACAGTTTCCTAAACAGTCTCGAGATCATTTCTAGCACTGAAGTCTTTCGTATATCTCAATACTTGCATGCATATTAGATGGAAGATTATCTTGCAGGCTTTATTTCTATAGCACTATTATATGCAACTCACGAGGCGCCAGCGCCATACATTTTCCCGAGAGAGATGACAGACAAAATCGCAGATGCAGGCTAAAGTTGACGTAGCTCTAGCTCATCCTGCTGGTCACTATCCACATGTACCTTCCAAATAGAATATGCCAGCATCTCTAAAATGTGCCTCTCCCGGTGCACAAAGGCATCGACACCACCTTTGCGCAGAAACCTCCGCGCATGCTCCAGAAGCGTCTGGAGATTCCCAGGACTCAAGCCCGCAACCTGCACCAGCCCTTCCGGCGCAACAACCATATGGCCCGCCTCATCCACTGGCAGAGCCTCCTTGAGCAGAACTCGCATCTTCTTGTCCCGAGTCATAGAGCAAACATAGTTCTCGAGTAGTCGATTCTGCACAATAAACCGCAGAATATTCTCCAGAGACCCGCAGCTGAGCATCTTCTGCACCAAGACAACAGATCCCATCCCATCCTCCACATTCCCATCTCCGCCCCTCAGTGCCCTCTGCATCCCAATCACGTACTCCAACTGCTCACACAATGACTGGCCAGAAACACTCTCCGCCGAGAACACAGGCCGATCATACCCCAGCCGCAACCGCCAGAAGGCATTGCAAAGGATAAACGACACAATACACGGTATGAGAACAACATACCCCCACCACCTCGTCGCCGTAACCATCGACGCCGCGCCGGCAACTAACCCCGTTACCCCATTCAAAACAGCATGCCACTGCATCGCCCTCATCCTGCCCAGCAGCAGCCTCTGTAAACTCCTCCCCTCCCCGTCGCCCGGCATCCTCCTCTTCACAGCCCCCGACTGCTTCCAAAACCGCCAAACCACAACCCCGGACCAACCCGCATTAACAACCCCATACACCGCCGTAACCGCGTTTCCTATGTACCCGGACATCAGATTCGAAGCCTTGAATACCTTGTCATCCGCCCCGCCGATCGCCATTATCGTCCCCGCGCCAACAAGCACACACCCCGTGCCCATCAGCGCGTCCATAACCAGTCTGTCCACGATCTCGGTGCCCAGCTCGCGCTGCTGGACGCCCAGTCGGGCGCTTCGGAGCCGTGACTGTACCCCTGTGGCCGGGTCGGCGTGGAGACGATGAAGAAGAAGCAGCTCGCTCCTCTCGCGGCGGAGGAGTCGGACATTCCGGAGACTAAGGCGGAAATCTCGGATGGCGACGCTGGTCATTAGGAGGGCTATTGTGCCGCCGATGCCCATTAAGATGGCTGCGAAGGTGGGGACGGGGATATCGTTCCAGACGTTGGCGGCGAAGTCGGCTGCGTTGGAGAGTTCGAGGAAGCCGGCGCTGGTGAGGAGGGAATTGCGGAATTGGTGTTGTGGGGGGTGGAGGTTGGTGCGTTTTAGGGAGAGGGTTATTGATTCTTTGGAGGTTTTTCCATGGTGTGGGTTTAATGTGAGGTCTGTTCCTTCACGGGCGAGTTTGGGGATTGCTGGTAGTCGGGGTGGAGAGTTGGTTTGCTCTTGCTCGGTGAGGGTCGTGATTGAGGGTGTAGATGGCATTGTTGATGGAAGAATAATTTTCACATGGCGTGGTGGGTTGATGTGGGAGGAAATACCGGTATATGTAGAGTTAAGAGAAGGAACCAAGAGCAAGGGGGTTCGAAGAGGAACGAGTATCAACAACAGGGACAGAGAGAGCTCAGTGGAACCTCGAACCGGTCCTGCCCTGTAGGGCTGAAACTATAAAGTGATCAGCTGCTCGTCATTTGTCGGCGTCGGGGTCTACTACTCCACTACTTATTTACATGTGGGCTGCATCCCCACACGGGTTGCCCCCTGACTGATAGTTGTATGTATAGCTTATAAGGATTCGTATCGATCCACTGTGGATTCGTCGTACGTGGTTCGGTTCTCTCGGTTCTAGGGGGGAATTAATTTCGCCTAGGCAGCCGCATAAACTACACGAAGCAGAATTACACGATGAAGAATATGCATTTCCCAGTTACGCCTGCAATGAAGGGCCCCAGGCCCCATAGCTAAATTAAGAAACAGATTTCTATGCCTTTTTCGTAGATTTGTCGTCCTTGGACACACTAATCGCCCGGATCATCTTGGAGCCTGCGTCTGCCGGGTCACTTGACACTGCGTTCCAGAAATCCGCCTCCCGGTCTGAGCCGCGGAGCACCTCGTCTCCCGCCTCTTCAACATGGGAAGGGGGAGGGGGAGACCCGTCTGGAGAGGACTCTTTCTCACAAGAACTGTACACATTGACGCGTTCGTTGAATCGGACATGTCGCACGCGCGAGCCGACGGATCCCACGGAGCCGGGCGATCCGCCACGTGCGCCATTGTTGTTGGCTTCCAGGAAGCTGCGGCGCACGGTATACCGCTTTGCTGCTTCGCGGCGGAGAGTGTCGGAGAAGATCTTGTTGAGGGCTGTTGAGGCAGTGAACTTGACGGCGAGGTAGGCTTGTTCTGCCACGAAGACGGTGAGAAGTAGAGAAGATAGCCGGACTTCGGACATCGGGCCTCGATACATGTGTGTGATGGCTGCAGTGGATAGTGTGCCTAGCCAGGCGAGGAACTCCAGTCCCAGAAGAGATGGGCCGATGGAGTCAGCTCGGATTGGCGGGGGCCGTTGGCATTCCAGGGTTAGTTTGAAGAAGTCGCCGCGTAGTTCGAGCCAGTTGTTTAGAAGGAAGCCGACGGGGACTAAGGGCCATGCTACGCCGAATAGAGCGAGGTAGCCGTACTGCACGCACATCTCCAGGATGTCTTCTTCGACCTTGTATTCGTCTGCATCTGCTTCGTTACGCACGCGGCTAAGGAATCCCATTTCCTCGGGGGTGTCGATCAGAAGCAAGTCTGTTCCTTGTGAGAACCTGCGCTTGTGGGCTGTGTATCCGTCTCGGCGGTCTCGGTAGTTGCGCCATTTTTGGTAGAGGATTTGCTTGATGTATGGAAGGACGATCTCTTCGCCGAAATTGAGGACTTGGGCTGTCATGGAGAGGTAGATCACTTCTTGCTGAAACCGGGAGGTATCGACCTTGAAGTCGTGGTGGTTTGCGAGGTTCGCATCCAGACCAGTCATCTTGAGAATGTCTAAATGCGGTACAATAGACTGGGCAAATGGGACGTAGACGTAAGCGGTGAGTATAGTTGGGAGAAAGGAGGTGATGAAGTTCATGACGAAGTTCTTCTGGGTTTGAGCGAGATCGTACAGATCCTGGGTTCGGTAGTTTTCATAGTCGGTCAGCCGCGTAGCCATACCGTTGAGGAACGAAGTGATCGCGGGCAGGGAGAGAGAAAAGAGGATAGTAGGCAGAAATTCGAGATAGTTCTTCATGGGACCATTGTAAACCTCGGAGATGAAAACTTCCGACGCGAAAGTACCAACGATCAAGCTCCCGAGAGCTACACTTGCAACCGAGGCGAAGGGGATGAGAAGAAGCTGGCGCAGGAATTGCTTCCACTGTGGGAAAGACTTGATCATTTGGCCGGATATTGCGTCTGGCACCTCTGTTTCCCACTTGAACTCAGGCCGGTTGACTTTTAGTCCGACTACGCCTTTGACATTCCATCGTAAACTCAGGTCGTGCTCACGAATCTTCCAGTACTCGACAAATACCACGCACCAGACGCATAGCGAAGCACCGTATATAATTGAGTATGGCCCTAGGTAAAGCCATCCAATAATGCCCATCGCCGCGGGTACAGTCAAAAACAGTGAATAAGAATGAATGAAAGCATAGTAAAAAGCGACCTGTTCCAAAATTAGCCATCAATCAAACAATCCCCCAGCCAGAACCGGTCGAAGCAACCTTTTCGCCAAATAAGGCACGTATAGTATCTAAATCTTCTTTACTGAGGAGGGTTTTCCGACTCCATTTCCGTAATAGTTGTGAACAAGCTTCCTTATCGTGTAAAGGGAACGAAGCCGTCACACGCTCCCACCTGCCGACATTCGGAGTAATCCCAGCGCCGCCCAGCTCTTTCGACCAGGTCACAGCGTGGTAAACAGAGCGAATTTCCTCAGCGGGCGACTCAGCTGCGGCGGTTGTATTTTCGTCTCCAGTTGGCAGGATGTGGTTAATCCCGTAAAGCCAGTCCTTGATCCTGTGGGGATGAGCAATCCGCCTGCCGCAGATCTAAAGCACAGAGAGCGTCTTACCTAGATTGGTGGATCATTCGTCCAAGCTGGTCCCGGGGAACCCGCAGACATACTAATAGCGAGGCTCCGTGGCCATGGCGCACCTGAATGCGAAGACCAGCTCCAGCCAGATCGCCCACCAGCTCACGGAACTCTGCGACGGCCTGGCTTTGGTCTGCGGATTATCAGTCAGTTGCAGCAGGTCGAGGAACGGTTTCATGCAGTGCATTACCGATATCGCTGAATTCGTACTGCAGCACCCAGTCAACCCCGAGGTTGTCGTATTCCTCGTCGGTCATGGTCATGCGGCGCGCAAGCCAGGACATGGTTGTGGAGGCAGAGCGCGAGACTCATACGAAGGAAAGTAATCAGAGGAGAGAAGAAAACAGGATAATGGAATTTGTTGGGGGGGGGAGAGAGAAAGAGAGAACCTGTGGGGGGGTTCCACTTAGAAGGCAGTTTGCGCCAGCGGTTTTCATGCAGGTCGTCAGCATTGGGGGACTAACAAGAAGCGTAAATTAAAATGACTTCAGGGATCTGCAAACCAAACTTCAGCCCTATAAGTGATGTTCGGACGGAACACATAAACGTGGATTGCCGGGGTATTCTGGTATTATTGCAGCCACATAGTATATCACTAACAAAAATACGTAGGCTCGTGGGTATACAATCTTGGTAATAAAACGGTGAGATTTAAGTCCTGCATGCGAGGCCAAGTGTTGCAGGATGCGAACGTGGAGCGCCAATCGGAGAGAAGCAATTCCCCACGCTTAACAGTGCGATGGGTGGAATCAATTAAAACTTCTGTAATTAGGCAAAGAATAGAAGAGAATGACCGATAGTCCCTGTTCATACGAATGCCAACTTTTCATTACGGTGGACCCGTCCAGTCGTACGGTAATACCAAGGCGCGAAAGCTGGAAAGCTGCTGCCTGAAGCTATTCGCGCCAAGCCCGGCGGCAGACCAAACAACAGGGCGGTTATTGGCATTCCAATTACCAATTGTGAGGGTGATCTTGCGAGAACTAATTCTAATTTCCCAGCATGGAGTAGCGCGCAAGGCGAGGCGCCCTTACAGAATGCGCACCCATATCATAGGGGAAATACGGCGGCCCACAGAAGGAACAAGGTCCGCAGGCACCACCATTACTACTTCCACCACAGCCACTGTGGCGCTTATCCGGCGCTTCCCTTTGGATGCTCCATACTCCAGAATACATACTATAAACCCCTGCGACCTCTAGGAAGATCTTTCAAGATCGAGAGCCCTCTCTTGTATTGGCCTGCACTGGCAGCACCGCCTCTACTGCCTCGTTTCAGCCATTGCTCACTTGCTGGTCAAGCTCCTTCCTCCTACACCGTCTTTCTACAGCCTCGCCCATGCTGTCCTCCGCGCTGGATCTGATGGCCCGCCATTTTCTACATGGTCAAAACGTCAGCTTCGGGCTGAGCGTGCTGCTCTTCACGTTTATGTTTTTGCCCACTCTGCTGGTGCTGCTGGCAGTGGTACTGTTCGCCATCGTCTGCTACCCATGGCTGCGCGAGGCACCAGTCTTGGACAAAGAACTGGGGATTAAAACGCGGAAGAGCGAGAAGAACTAGCCTACTAAAATACTGACTGTAAGTCTCAACTGCTCTGTTTTCCTCATTCGAGTGTCTTACACCTACACAGTGAACACGCGCCCTACGTACCAAAAGTTAACATCATGTCCCGAATTACGACCCTCGTTTGGATTTTTATTGCCATTGCATGGTCTGTCGGCGTGCGACGATCACAGGAGTTCTTTCAGCGTTCCTTATCACTGCCAGAGTATCGATGGCCCATTGTTGGCATCCATGGATGTTAGATTTTACCGATGACAAGCTACCGGGCACAGACTTTGTACTCCACGCCATAGGAACAATCCTTTGTACATAATAGTTTCTACTGAGAAACATTTCGCTTAAATCGAATGCCTGGTGCCTAGAGAGAACCTCCACATAATGCCCACCCTTGGCTCCGGTGGGTCAAGCGGGTAGGGCTGGCGGATTTTACCGTAACTGGTACGAAGTACTCCGTATAGTAGGGGCCAAGAAGTGCGCTTTATTATGCCGTGGTATCCGTGCTTGGGATCTATTTTACTACTTCCACACATAGAATGGGCTGAATAGCAGATCTTGCACTGCGCACCATGAAGATTCTGTCCGATGAGAAACCAAGTTATACTTCCCGATTGCAGTCACCCCCGATAGCGGCACCCATGTCAACAACGCAGCCATGGCAAACTCCAAAGGGAAACAATCAATATCGATCCGCTTCCAGCTGTTCAGCCCAGGACTAGAAGATGTGATCACCGCCGAAACCTGGGAGAATCTGCTGATAGAAAGCGAACGCTGTGCCATCCATCCAGCATCTGAAACCGATGATCCCTCTCGCCCAAAACTCCCTCTTTGGTGGGTGGACGTACGTGATGCAAAGAAACAGGACGTCGCCGACCTCACTGAAGCACTAGCCATTCACCCACTCACAGCAGAAGACGTGGTCGTGCGAGAGCCCCGCGAGAAAGTCGAGGTCTTCAAGAACTACTACCTCATCTCCCTGCAGACGCTTCTTGCTCCTCCCAGTAAACAAAATGAAAAATCGAGTAGCCCCTCTTCAGCACCATTCTACATCCTCGTCTTCGCACGCGGCCTCGTCACCTTCTCCCCAAGCCGCTGCAACCACGTCGATCAAGTCCTCCGCCGAATCCGCAAGACCCCCGACCCAGCCGTCCTATCAAGCGACTGGCTCTGCTACGCCCTTATGTACGTAGCTCTCTCTTTTCTTCCCCTTCCCTCCTCAAGCTAACTTGTCCTCCCAGCGACGACATAATCGACAGCTTCGAACCCAGCACCCGCGCCATCCAATCCGAAACAGAAGCCATCGAAGACCAAGTCTTCATCGCCCGCCTCGACGATGTCCGCCTCCTAATCCCACGCATCGACATTCTCCGCAAAAACATCACCCGCATCTCGCGCTGCCTGAACGGCAAAACAGACGTGCTAAACGCCCTCGTCAAGCGCTGTGGCTGCACCGCCCGCGGCCTCCTCCTCCCCGTCTTCCCGGATGGCGAGTATATGCTGTACCTCGGCGATGTGCAGGACCACCTCGTTACGATGCTCGCGACACTAGAGCATCTGGATGGGGTGGTTGGGAGGTCGCAGGCGAATTGTTTGGCGCAGCTTAGTGCGACGAATCTCAGGGTTAGTTTGACGATTACGTCGGTTATGAGTAAGGTGACGCTTTTTGCGACCATTTTGGTGCCGTGTCATTTGCTGACGGGGCTTTTTGGGATGAATGTTCTTGTTCCTGGGCAGGATGATGAGGGGACGGCGTGGTTTTGGGGCATTGTGGGGTTTATTGTTATGTTTAGTGCTGTTTGCTGTGCTGTTGCGGCGAGATTTAAGTTATGGCATGACTAGATGCATCTGTTGGGGGGGGGAAGGCTGGTAGGAATCCTGGCTATCGTTCTTGTTCGTGGTCTTGGTTGGGTTCCTGGAGGAGGGCTGCTGACTCGGCGGCTTGTTCTGGTCGCCGGATGTTGAAGTCGAAGGTTAGCTCTCCGACCAAGGTCCGTACGTTTCTGTGTTTGTTGGCCAGTATATAGGTAGGTTCCGGGGTACCACTCACTCGATGAGCTCCTCCAAGCTTAATCTGACGACCGAGCGAAGAACCTCCAGCGCGACAAAGGCTGAGAAGTCCGGGTCTTGGATATTCCGGATACTCAGCAGCTCGTGATTTACTCGCTGCATCTGTCGTGCGAGTGGGAAAGAGTCCAGAGTCGAGAGGCATGGCGGAAGAGGCTGGGCATTGGAAATAGCCGCAGATAGATGGCATAGCAAAGAGGTGATGCGATGAGAATTGAAGTCGGCCGAGTTTAAAGGCGATTTCAGCAAGATGTGCTTTCCATTTTTTGCCCTCTAGTTCCTGAATTGACGGAAGTGGCTAGCTAGGAAGGCCCTCTAGATTCTAGACCGTGTTTGTCATCAGCGACATGCTGTTCAAGATACGCTGCACTTCGCACATAATGTTGTCGTAGGTTTGCTTGGGGAACCTACCCCCGATGACGGGCTCGTAGGCACTGAAGTGGCTATGCATGCGGAGGCCTGTTAGGAGAAGCATCTCCTGTTTGAAGATTTTCTGTCTTGCTTCACGCAGTTGGTTCGCTGGTGAATGTGCGTCTTCTACATCGCGGAGGTCGCTTGCGAGCCAGAGCTCGACTGCTGTGTGCATTGTGCTGTAGAACTTGGCTAGCACAAAGAGGCTGCATCCTAGCAGCCTTTGGAGTTGTGATTTTGCTGTTATTGGATATGGGAATATGACCCAGAAGAATAATATGGCGCATCCTGCGGCCACTGCGGCGAGTTTGTATGGACCGAAGAGATAAATGGAGTAGTACGGTTGCCCATTGGACTCTGCGCGTGGAATTTCAAGTTTGTGAACCTGTTGGAGATTTAGTTTGGCGTATTTCACTGGCGAGTGGGGACATACCTGTAGCTCATAACCCACGATCACATTCAGTGTCGCAATTGATATGACGGATGCGCCAAAGTATGGAGCAAACTTGATATAGAAATAGTACGTCTGTCAGTCAGTATCGTATAAAGTTTTCAGCACAGGACGCAACCCTCGAAAACGTTGGCCAGGTACAGGACAAATATTTACACCTGCTGTCTTCCCATCAACGATATACCAGACAATCAGACTCAGAACAAGAGACACAACTGTGGCCATGATCCGCGCAAGAACCCAAACATGGTTTGGCCGCTGGTCGGATTCATTCCAATGACAATGACAATCATGGCACAGATGCATCGTTGCCGAATGAAGAAGTCTTACGTCTGATGCAGGAATACTAGAATCGCTACAGAGAACGAAGCCGCAGCTACGCGGAAGCCAAACGAGCTTTGATCGGATTTGATTACGTGGGGGATCGTGCGCAAGATCGAGCTACTCAACTCCCATATATTCTCAGGCGGGAGATGCTTAGGGTCGGGATAGACCATATTCCTCGAAAAGCCACGTTCGACCTCAGACACCACACGCGAGGGCGATCTACTAGGCGCCGACGACTCTGCCTCTTCTTGTCGCTTCGCAGCGAGAGCCATTCTGCGATTGATGTCTGCTTAGGGAATATCAGACGGTTCCGTTTCATCATCCCATCTGCTATCTTGCTAGCTGCAAATTTGACCAGCTGCAGAGTAGCATTCAGCATATCATCTTGTAGATGGCTCATGCACAGAAATATGAAGAATCCCTGCTGAAGATCAGAGTCCTTAAATGCCTCATTAGTCTCTGATGCAGCACACGCACCCTCGACCTTCTATGAACGGAAAATGCCTCGAGTGATGCCAACGCCTCTGGCAAATACTGCCGACCCAAGTAATACCGATGCAGTTCCTGTTGGAATCTGTCCACGAATAGCGGATCCCCTGGGCTGAGTGTCTGCCCCCCTTACTTCCTCGTCCCTGGATTTAGTCCCGTCATACGCCCTCCTGCGCAAGCCCGAATGCTTGTCCGAATGCTTAGCTGAAATAAGCTCCAGTGACAACAGGAAATAGTGGAGCCCCAGCTTGCAGAGTTCCGTCGCGTCGTGATGCCGCGCGTGATGCGTCTCCACCACCCTCTGAATTGAGGGATTCGGGATTCCCTGGCTCTGTATTTCTGCTGCCTGGGCCTTGTCACGCGGCCCTTCATTCTTAGGGATCGTCTCCGGGATTTCTGGCACCATCGACATTCCAGCCAATGGAAGAAGAAGACTTCGAACGAGAGACGCCATGCTGCCAAGGTCCTTGGCTGATAGCTTACCCCATGCGACCTCCTGCTTGGAATAGAAAAGATCGGCTTGCAGTTTACTGCGCGACGTACTGCTCACATACTACTTCCAATTCGTAAGCTGATGTGGCTGAGCCTGACAGCCCCCTTCGATCATGACTTACAAGTACGATCACTGTGCATTTGTCCTCGATTTGTCTTTGAACTATGGAACCTAGAAGGGGTCGTGACAGCGGTTCCTTCGAAATGTCAATGGAAGTCTGATGAAGTCCAATTGTGTCTGTACGCTCGGAGCAGCTGCTTGCGAATCGGGTTGCCGTCTGCGATCTGTGCCGAGAAAAATGCCGAACGACTCAAGTCGATCGTAGGAGCGTCCAGATTAAAGCTTTCCAATAGCCCAAGCAATTTTATTATTATTATAGTTTCAAGGTTCGCAACGGTATCACCGAACGGTAGATTATTACGGAGTATCTATGGATATTGTCACCTGATCGGTGAAGTACCCCGTTGTCACGTGATGGGAGTATCCTCTACAGGCATCAAGAGATATTTCGAAGTGGTCTCGAATGTTGTCCATATTATCTGGTATTGAAGTGAGATATTTCTTCCAACCTTGGAAGTTTCATGCTCAGTAGTTAGGTATTTTTGAAGCGATTCGACGATAATCCTACAAATTTCAATTTCAATTACAAAATACAACTACCGTGGACTCCACTACTGCAATATATACTTGTCTGCCTTCTCGAGCACATTACTGATCAGATATCATTTTTTACGAGTCAAAGATAATTCTACATCCTTGGAGACATAGTCAAAAGGACGGGTAACTCGAATTCCCAGGCCTACTAATAGATGTCAAGCGAAACCAACTGGTAGCCTCGCATGGAAGGTGCTAGTTTACTGTCAGTAACTCCCGCCACGCCACGCCAAGACCACAGCCACAGCCACAACATGTGGCGGTGCCAGCAGGATTACTCCATCCAGTAAGGCCCGACCTTGGGACTGCCCAAAAGTGAGGCAAGACTTGTGGATGCACGAATCGTAGTTGTCACACCGGCTTCAGAGCTGCAGTGCCTCTTACACAACATGCAGGCCCTTCCCAGGCTGTACATGACATCATGTGGCTCGCCGTTTCTCTTCCGTGACCATTGCCTCGTATCGAATCATCGGATTTGTACGAGTACGGCGAGTTGGGTCTAGATTGTTTTGGGGGATCACTGCGAGGCTCGGCGACAACTGGCCCGGTACCTTATCTTTAGCTTGGGGCTCCAGCCCGCTCCCGGACAAGGAAACCAAAGCGAGCAGCACCAAAGCTTTTACGAAACTATCACAAAGCACTACGGCAAATGCAGCCCACCTGGTCCGAGAAGCAACAAGCTGCCTGTTTAGGGAGATGCAATGTCCGAGCCCGGCCCAGGAGGCCTTTCGAGACATCTCCGCAAGGCATGCTGATTCATCCTATGGGTGGACGTCGATCTTGGTGGAGATGTCGCGCCAATAGGAACCCACGCTGAGATCCAGCGTGTCGCGGACATTGACCAGTGGAACCGGTTTCCCTTGCGAGCGGACCCTTGTAAATCCTGAAGGGAGTGACTTGGGATGAACGCGTCATTCGCCATGTTTTGGCTGCTGGTTCCCTTTCACAGTTGGTATATCGACGGTCGAGTAACTTTTGACATAAAGTTGTCTGTGAATGAAACGCAACTGACATCATGAGCGAGGGATAACCGGGGAGCTGACGAAGCTGGTGGACGTGGAGAATTCCTGTCACTGGGTTAACATTCATGGATCGACGGGATCACCATGCAGCAGCATCCCGGGGATTTTATCTGTAGAATAGTAGAGGATCTGACTCCTGGCTTGGAGCTGTCCAGGCTGAGGGCCATAATTGTGGGTAAAGGGGGAGTTGGTTGGCTCAGAGTATTTAATGTCGGTCGTGAGGCGACGGAATGGAAGGAATCACCGGTTCCATCATCTTACTGCCAAGACCCGCCAAGCTCCCGTGGAATAAAGCGTCTGGTTCCCCCCAAAACGTGGTTCCCCTTTCATCAACGCCCCAAGTGGTCTTTTGAGACTTACTTCTTCTCAATCTCCTAGGCTCGTGTGCCTCGCTTGAATCAGCTCCTGGTTCCATAAATACATGCGTGAGTGCTTCTTTCAGGATCAGGATCAGATTCAGCCCTACGACAAGATCTCCTCCAAGCTGACCCACCGTTTTCTTCCAGACCGTATTAAATCGTGGGCGAAAGCTCACGCTGCCTCGAATGACGATCAAAACGATCTTAAATCCTCGACGCGACCTGATGTCGCCCAATCCGCCCAAGATGTACAAGTGAATGGCGACGCCGGGGGCCCGTCCTCTACTACCAACGGACCCGACGACGAAAAGAAAGACAAATCAAAGCAAAGCAGATCATTGCGAATTCGCAATGGATCCATTCGCTTCTACAACCATACTAAGGATGCCCTCTGCCACAGCTGGGTGAATGTCCTGTTGGTCTTCGTACCCGTCGGTATCGCTGCGGAGGCAGCTTCCCTCGACCCGAACATCATTTTCGCGATGAACGCCGTGGCCATCATTCCTCTGGCTGGGCTTCTGAGCCACGCTACCGAGAGCGTGGCCGCCCGTCTCGGTGACACAATTGGTGCTCTCATCAATGTCACTTTCGGTAATGCGGTGGAGTTGATCATTTTCATCATTGCACTCGTCAAGAATGAAATTCGAATCGTCCAGGCTTCCCTTCTGGGCTCCATCCTTGCCAACCTGCTCTTGATTCTGGGTATGGCCTTCCTGCTGGGAGGTCTGCGATTCCAGGAACAGGTCTACAACAGCACTGTCACGCAGATGAGCGCTTGTTTGCTCAGTCTGAGTGTGACCAGTCTTTTGCTGCCTACTGCTTTCCATGCATCCTTCAACGACAACACGGATGCAGACCACTACACTCTCAAGGTCAGCCGTGGTACTAGTGTTGTGCTCTTGCTGGTATACATTTTGTACATTCTCTTCCAGCTAAAGTCACATTCCTATCTCTACGCGAGTATCCCCCAGGCCATCATTGACGAGGAATCGCACCCTGGTCTTCTCCACGATTTCATGAACAGCTCTTCAGATTCTTCAAGCAGCTCCAGCGAGGGATCCGTCGACACTACCACTTCTTGGACAACGGCGAAGCGAATCAAACGTGCCATGAAGAGCCGCAGACATCGCAAATCGAGCACCAGCTCGAAGAGTAGCACAAAGGGTAATACATCTCGTCAAGCAATTCGCAAGAAGTCCCAGGCAGCAGCTTCCGCGGAGAACTCCGTCAATGACAATGCTTCCACTGCCATCCACTTCGACGAGGTCACTTATGATGCCGATGACGATGCCCGTCCAGGCTCCGCAGTCCGCTCTCATGACTTCGGTGCCCCTGCTGCCCGCGTCCAAAGCGCCAATAGCAGCATCAAATCCGACAAGCGTGGCCGTAAGAAGCGAAATTCGCACAAGGCTGGAAAGGCCCGCGTCGAGCCACCGGTTGGCCACAACCCGGCAAACGAAGGCCAGCGGCCTATTAACATGAAGGGTTTCGCCTCCGCCCCGAACTTTGCTGGAATGGAGGGCGCTGGCCCCGACGACGCCTCTCGCAAGCGTTCACCTTTCAACTTGCTCACCAATACCGTTTTCAGTTCACAGAACCCATCCCAGTCTCCCCGTCCTGGTAACACCGTTGCTCGACCTGCTCTGTACAGAAGCAGCTCCCTGCCGGCAAAGATCAAGCCTGCACCTCCTGCAGGCAGCGCTGTTCAATTTGCTCGGGGCGCTGCTCGTGCTACTGCAGTTGCTCCACCCGCTGAATTTGTTGACTCTGAAAACGCCGTT
Source organism: Mycosphaerella populi pn0402 (assembly GCA_002153405.1). NCBI lineage: Eukaryota > Fungi > Ascomycota > Dothideomycetes > Mycosphaerellales > Mycosphaerellaceae > Mycosphaerella > Mycosphaerella populi. The sequence continues at coordinate 167,016 of KZ118959.1, read as the reverse complement.
GTCACCGAAGTCGAACCCGATATGTCTCGCACAGCTGCTGTGGTATTGCTCTTGATCTCCACTGCCCTAGTCGCTGTGTGTGCTGAGTTCTTGGTTGATGCTATTCCCAGTATGCTCGCAAGTTCGAATGTCAGCGAAGCTTTCATTGGTTTAATCATCTTGCCTATTGTTGGTAATGCGGCTGAGCACGTCACTGCTGTCAGTGTTGCCACAAAGAACAAGATGGATCTGGCTATTGGTGTTTCTGTCGGAAGTAGTATTCAAATTGGTGAGTTTACAAATTTGTGTTTTGATTTAATTCTATGCTAACATACTGTAGCTATCTTTGTCACTCCCCTGGTCGTTATCCTCGGCTGGTGTATGGACAAGGACATGTCTTTGTACTTTACCCTGTTCGAGACCATTTCGCTTTTCGTGACTGCCTTTGTCGTCAACTTTCTGGTTCTTGACGGACGCAGTAACTACCTGGAAGGTGCCCTCCTTATCGCTGCCTACGTGATTATTGCGTAAGTTTTTACTACAAATGTTCCTATCCCGAGTCACTAGTTCTAACAACCCTCACAGTCTGGGATCCTTCTTCTATCCTTCCAATGACCACGCTAGTGCTCTGGCTGGCTCAACTAACTAAGCCTATACGCAACGCTGCTTGAAGTCACGCGCTTGACAATCTAATTAGCGTGACATTACCTGAACATACCGTCCTCTTTGGCAATCTCGTTTCTCTGTATCCATTTCAGACTGCAGATACTATTCGGAAGATCTTTTAATGAATGCAGCAATGCAACACACGAGGGTGACATTGATCCCTCACCTAGACCATTCAGCTGTTTTCCTACGTATTCACTATCGTAAAAGTAGAAGTCACATTTAATGCCATGAGCACCAAATTCGTCAATATCTTTGCATCTAGCAAGGCAGAATCGGGTTCTTCGGCGTGGTCATGTGCCGACAACTCTAATTCTCGAGCTATATATTGTTTGTCGGCGTTGTTTTGCATATTGTATTCCACTTTAGAAAGGCTGGTGTATATAGAGAACTATTAGCATTCAATTTTAACATTGAGAAATTTTACTACTTTACTTGACTACAGACAGCCTCTACAGGAAACGCAATGATAAGAAGAATTATGCCGTAGATGTGACCTCTTACCAGGCGTCTCTATACAAAATTTAAACGCTCTTAGAGGTTAGATATTCGAGGGCAGATATTCGATTAGCCTTCTTTTTGTCGTTTTGTTTGGAACTGGTAATACTCTGCGGTAAGCTCAATATGAAGCAGACTGGGGGAACATATTAACTAAGACGCCATTGGATGGTGTAAAGCCCCTTAATATGGTGATGAAGGATTGAAAACATAGCGGATTTATGGAAACACAAAGTTATTTGCATACCTAGGTATCTAGGTACAGTCAATTGCCGAGGAAAGCTGTGATCTACTGCCAATATATAGAGGGAAATGCTCCCGAGGTACGCGCTAACCCAATGGAAAATCTAATAATTCGATTTCTTTTTCCAATATGACATGCAAAACCAGAATTGTATAGATTAAAGCTTTGAAAAACCTCCATTGTGGGTTGGTACGAGCAGGTGTGACTGTTTAATCTCGTTGATAGATTTGCAACTGTGCTCAGGGCTGTTAGCAGATATTCGGGCCTACGTATCCACAGCTAGCGACTTACCCAGCAAGTGCCATGGTGACCTTCAATTCTTGACTAAGAATTCGAATCGCCAGTTCAACGCCCTTTTGACCGCCCCACTATAGATTACCAGTCAGATGATGCGTATTCAGATCTAGAGCAAATGATGTCACGTACCGCCAGACCCCAGATAGGGATTCTTCCTAATAGAACGAAATCGGCGCCCATGGCCAAAGCCTTGAAAATATCAGATCCGCGACGGACTCCACCGTCAACGGCAATTCGCATACGGCCTTTGGCAACTGGGGCACAAAGTCGTAGGGCATCGATGGTTGCTAGAGCACCGTCTAACTGGCGCCCCCCGTGGTTGGAAATGATTACGCCGTCGACTTTGTGGGCAATCGCAAGCTCGACATCGTCGGGAGAAAGAACTGGGACAAATATTAGTAAATGGAGAATTCATGATACTTTGCTGAACATACTTCCTTTCAACCAGATCTTCATCGAAGTGTGCTCGCGCAACCATGAAATAGCACTCGCCCAGTCGAGAGTGGGATCTATAGTTTCAATAGTCAGTGATATACTTCGTAAGAGCTAGCAGCTTATATTACCGTAGTCAGTACGATCTGACATATCAGAGCCACCGCTCAGAATGTTGGGATATTCCATGTCGGCAGGAATGCGGAAGTCGTTGCGATACTCGTTCAATCGTTGGCCCAAGACGGGCACATCAACTGATAGCATAAGGGCCTTGTATCCGCTCTCTGCAGTATTATTAGTTGCATGAATTGGTTCGAATGTGGGTCTTCCCTACTTCCAGCGCGCTCTAGCAACTGGAGAGTCAGCGAGCGATCCCGCAAGACACACATTTGAATCGCGTAAGGATTGCCTGTTCCCTGGGCGGCTACGTCTTCAAGCGGATATGTCGAGTAAGAGGACAGAGCCATGGCAATTCCATACTTTGCAGCAGCACGTGAAGTGGCCAGCTCTCCGTCTACATGTGCTAGCTTGTGTGATGCGCTTGGGCTGAATCCAAATGGCAGAGATACCTAAGTGACAGAATTAGTGTCATGGTGGAATATGACGGGTCGCAATGTCATACTTTTGAATCGAGAAAGCTGGTTGATGTATCCAAATTATCCACATTAACGAGAATCCTTGGCTGGATTCTGTACCTATCATAGGCAGCCTCGTTGTCGCGAAGGCTGAAATGGGGGGGTTTTTTTTCAGCTGAATTGCTTCAAACAAGGACGGGACAATAAAGCCTACGTGATCAAATCCATTGCGCCTTCATTGTAGTAATCTTTTGAAAGGTCAGCATGAATGGCATAGCTATGGCTGGATGTGACACCTACCTCGTACCATAGGGGCGAGTCGCTGGCTCCCCAATCTTTTAATGTCATCGATACAACAGATATCTTTGTCAAAGCCGTCCGCACGATGAGCCATGATATAGAAGCAATAGTCCAAAACTAATCTAATCGCATAAATTGAAATTTTTATTATTGTGAGATCTTCAAATTACTGGTGAAGATTATGAATTTATGAAGTGTCACTGGCTCCAGGTAACCTTCTCGGAACCCCATTCCTCTTTCCAAACGTGGTACCATGAATATCCACCACTGGGACCGGTTCGAGCGAACTCGAGGTATTGACTGACGAATGAAATTCAAAATCTATAGGCAAAGTGGGCTTTGGAGACCCCAGATTCTGCAGATCCAAATGGAAAAGCGTTCCATTCCTAGAAGCGAGCTCTTATCTGTCAACCCCACCTTATCTATGGATCGACGCTTAAATATACTAGCGACTCTGAACTAACCTCATACGCGTGCTGATGGCATCAGTCAGTGCCTCCGTAATCCCTGTCTGTGCCAATGGCTTTCTCTCGCTATTAGCGTTGCAGGAAGTCCGCGTGGATGTTCCAGGTCCGGGGCAATCTTGGGATCGGGGCCATTCCCCAGACCCCAGACATGGGGTGTTTAGTATTTCAATCCATGTTCAAGCTGTCATCTGACGAGAACCTGCAAGTATTCTTGTTTGAATTGAGAATGCGGCACAAGCGATTGTGAATTTTTTGGGGCTGACTACTTTGTTAGTTCGAATGGAATGCTGGTATCATCGGGAAGGTGTTTCCGAGATACTTTGCTGACCGCAGAATCCAACCTCGGATGGTGCTCATACTTAATGAACATGTCTGTGCAACGGAGCAGCTCATGAACCAATTTTGCTCTTGATCTCGATCATTCATTCACGAGGGGCTTGAACGCAACACCTCGGCGGAGGAATGCCTCTAAACGGGTACAAACTGACTAGGCTGGCTAATTCTCGGGGAATCACTCTGCGATGGCCTTATTCCACGTGACAAGCCTTCTGTGAGACTAACAGATTAGCTATTATTGAATTATGGTAGCCATGGAGACTTTGCGTGATCCTTATTGACAAAACCCCCACCAACAAGCCAAAAAAAGGTTTCATATACCTGGCCTCTTCGACATCGAAACCAGAGCCCAGTATGTCTGGCCCCACAGCAGACAACACCCCAAAGCTGCTCTATAGTAACAACCTACAATCCGAATCCGACATCACCAATTGGATCGCCGAAGGTCCAACAAAAGTCACCCCCGTGACCGCAAAGGATGGCAATAACGCCCTCGAGATCTCCTCCAGCGGTACATGGGATGACCATTTCACTTTCTGGTGCCCAGAGCGCTTCCCGTCAAGAGTCCGCATAACCTGGGAATTCGCACCGATCTCCGAGCCCGGCCTCGCGATGCTGTTCTTCGGCGCAGCACCTGTGAACATGAACAGCTCCGAGGCTTCCATCTTCGACCCCTGGATCGTGCCCCGCACCGGCGCTTATCCTCAGTACCACTCGGGCGATATCCGAACTCTGCACGTCTCGTACTTTCGGCGCCGCTGGGAGGGCGAGCGCGCTTTTCATACATGTAATTTGCGCAAGAGTCCCGGGTTTCATCTCGTGGCTCAAGGGGCGGATCCGTTGCCGCCTGTTGTCGATGCGCGCGGCGCCTTCTACAAGGTGGAGGTTGTTAAGGATGACGAGAATGTCAAGTTTTCTATCGATGGTCTCACTTTGTTCGAATGGGAGGATAGGGATGGGAAGACTGGGCCGGTTGTTGGTGGGGGGAATATCGGCTTTCGACAAATGGCACCACTCGTGGCTCAGTATCGTAATTTGCAAGTTTGGGAGTTGTGAATCTGGAATTATGGAGAAAGAGGCCTTGAACGAACTAATCACATCGGGAACCGAGTGAACTTTGGCAAATAGTCTCTGTGACTCTCCTGAGGTTATACATGTTACTATCTACACTACAGAATATTTATCTTCACAGTCCCTAGAAGCTTTTGGAGGGGATGGGGTTGGGCAAATTATCTCGCATTGGCCTGATATGAATTTTGTTAGACTGATCTTGGATGCTGCTCACGCAGACCCTATATTCATCAACCGGCAAAAGTGGTGGCTAAAATCATAACCACCTTCGCGATATGCCATTTAACAATTGAGAAGCTTTGCTCGGGACATCTATGACCGAAATCCCCAGAGTTTATTTAATATTGTCGGGGCGGGGCCGACACTGTCCAATACATATGCTGATGTCCCTGCTAATGTGCTGATCTTGTCTAGCAACCCGCCATCAAAGCGCTTCGAATCGATGCACTCAGTAGGAGCTTACCTAAGTTATATCGGCTCATTTGGCATGCTCGATGGATGAGGACATGCAACCTGCCTCCAATGTATTGATTCTCAACGGTCCAAAAGCTAGCCTAAAAACCAAAATGGAAACCTAGTCCAATGGGGAAACTAAGTTCACCCGATTGGCTACACAGGGGCAACTTGGTAGACTGCGGGGATCTTACAGGTGCTCGATTGCGAATATCCGGGGCTGATGTCGCACACTCGTCCAAGCCGGAGCAGCTATTGCACCATCGCCACTAACTATACCCGACTGAAGACTGTACAAAGAGCTTTAAAACAGCCCAAACCGCTGATCCGGAACATGAGCGACGGATTTGAACGGATTCGCGGTTTATCCTCGACTACCGGGCATCGGCTGTACTATGGCTAGCACTCAAGGATCAGCGGCCGAGTCAAAAGTAGCGCCAGCGGTTGAATCTCTCGAGAGCAATAGCAAGGATGAAGAGCAGAATATTGTTGCGGATGAGAAGGCGGTTCTCAGGGACACGGAAAAGGCTGTTGAGAATGAGCAGGAGATGAGCCTGCGTGAGGCGATACGCAAGTATCCTCAAGCCATCTTCTGGTCCTCATGGTTCTCGGCTGCCCTAATTATGGAGGGGTTCGATCACGCTTTCATCTCAGGATTCATTTCGTTCCCTGCTTTTCAACGGCGCTACGGTGTGGAAGTGAAGCCGGGCAAATATCAGATCCCTGCGGAAATACAGTCTGGAATTTCTAACGGTACTCAGGCAGGCGAGATCATCGGTTTGTTGATTTGCGGTTATTTCGTCGACTGGTTTGGCTCGCGATGGATTATGATCGCTTGTCTGTTTTTGATGATTTGCTTTATCTTCTTGCAGTTCTTTGCCGCGAACATCAATATGTACCTTGGTGCTGAGATCCTGCTCGGTGTGCCATGGGGTGCGTTCCAGAGCTTGACAAATGCATACGCGGTCGAAGTCTGCCCTATTGCGCTGCGTCCCTATCTGACAATGCTGGTCTCAATGTTCTGGAGTATTGGCTATCTACTAGGCACCGGTGTACTGCGCGGTTTCCTGCAAATGACAACTGCTGCTGCTTACAAGATTCCATTTGCGTTGCAGTGGGTATTCCCCATTCCTCTGATGATAGGCATTTACCTCGCTCCAGAGTCTCCCTGGTGGCATATACGCCGAGGCCACCGCGCTGATGCTGAAAAGTCACTGCGAAGACTTCGAGCAAAGAAGTATACCGATGAAGATGAGATTGCCGAGACGATTGCTATGATGGAGTACACCCACCAGGTCGAGACTGAGATGAAGCAATCCAGCAACTACTTTGATCTGTTCAAGGGAACAAATCGTCGACGGACCGAGATCTGCGTCTGGACCTACTCTGCACAGGTGTTTTGCGCAGCGCTTGTTGCTTACATCGTGTACTTCCTGGAGGAGGCTGGGCTGCCAGCTACAACATCATTTGACTTTGGCATGGGCGAGTATTCACTAGCCATTGTTGGTGTCTTTGTAGCGTTTTACTTTGTCCCTCGAGTTGGGCGACGAACTCTGCTCCTATCCGGCCTTGTGTTTATGGTTGTTACAACCTTTATTATTGGTTTTCTTGGAATCGCGGGTACGGTGAATCACCCATCGATTGCGTATGCGATTGGAAGCATTCTCCTTGTTGAGTACTTTGTCTACTTCATCACCATCGGCTCCATTGTCTACACCATTGTCGGAGAGATACCATCCAACATCCTCCGCTTTAAGACTATTGCGATCTCTCGAGCTACGTACAACACGATCGCCCTCATCAAGGGGCAAATCATCCCCCACATGGTTCAAACGACTTCTTGGAACTGGGGTGCCAAGTCAGGCTTCTTCTGGGGAGGATTCATGTTGGTCATCCTCATCTGGGCTTACTTCCGATTGCCGGAGACAAAGGACCGGGCGTTTGTGGAGATCGACATCTTGTTTAAGAACAACGTTGCGGCCCGCGATTTCGCAAAGACCAGGGTAGATCTTGGGCGAGAGACTATTATTGAAGCTTGATACTGCGAAGAGCTATTTGCAGCATATACTTAATACATACTCCGTGCATGCCCTTTAATTTCCCTGTATAATGCTGGGATGGATGCGTAGTATCAACTTAACGCCAAGCCGGGCCACGTGGAATATCCTCAGTGGCTGTGTCGCCCTGAGCCACATCTGTAGCTTAGCGCTAGTAAGAGGTAAGAAAGCGTTTCAATGCGCGGTGAGAGGTTTCTTCTTCTTGCTCCACGCCAATTGCCAATCAGAGAGTCAATGGAGCAAGGATGGTCAGGAAATGCGGTGACGAGAAAACACAGAAACTGGAGAATTGAGGGATTTAAGGGGCTCCATACCGGAGCTGTCAATGCCTGTCATGAGTTAATTTGGGCAGCTGCGCGGAGACACCCCTGCAAGGCCCGGCGCGTATGGGTGATGGAGATTTTTCGCTGCAGGTAGTGGCCAAGACTCAGGGGCAGTTGCTTAGAGCACTGTACAGGGTACTGTACGAAGTATCTGTCATTGTATCTGCCTAGTGTCACTTACCCCTCCGCATGTGGAGTCTGTATGGTTTCTGTAATTCTGACTGTCTGGTCGGTTGTGAGCGGAACACGATGATGATAATGTGTTCTGGTGTTTTCATATCAGGGCTCCCCCTCTTGCGCCCCATTGTTTAAAACCCTCACTCCCCCCTACTCTGTCTCCTTCTCTCCTCCCATCTCCACCCTTCCATTGCACAACATGTCCTACTACGGTGGTCCTCAGTACGGCGCTCCCCAGTACGGCGGAGGGTATGGTGGTCCCCCTCCACCTCAATTCCGGCCCCCTCCAGGCCCCCCTCCCCCGCTACCTCCCGGATGGATTCAAGAGTGGGAACCAAGCGCTCGTCGGGCGTTTTTCGTTGAAACCGCCACCGGTCGCTCTCAGTGGGAGCCCCCCTACGGTCCTCCTGGTGGCTACGATGGCTCGCGCGGCGGCCCCGGAGGCTACTACGCGCCTCCTCCCGGCCCTCCCCCCGGTTATGGCGGTGGTGGCTACCCTCAGCAGGGAGCAATGGTTGTCGAAGAGCGTCGCAGTGACGGTACCGGCAAGATGATTGCTGCTGGTGTTGGTGGTCTGGCCGTCGGTGCTCTGGCTGGTGGTCTTATCGAGCATGAAATCGGTACGTGATTCTGTGTGCCTATTGCGTGTTTGTGTTTATTTATATGTTACCCCACTAACCTTGCACAGATGAGAATAACGAAGATGATGAGCGCGAGGCTTACGAGGACGGTCGCGAGGACCAGTATGAAGACGACGGTGGCTGGTAAACTCGCCTGAGAAAGATTTTCATGACCGTTCTACATATCGTCATGTCACGACATTTTCTGATTTACTGCATGGGCGCGGAGCATAAACTTAAAGCCATGCATTGCTTTTATTACAAGATTAGATCCCAGATCATGATCTAGCTTTGATACCAAAATGGAACTTTCACTTCCTGCAGGATCTCTTTCAAAACCACTACTCTATAGACAATTGGCCACCGTGCTCGCACGACATGATATCTGCCGACTATATACATGTCAAGCTACGTGTACTCGAACGTACACAGGAATTTAAATGGCAAGTTATGTTTAAATCCGAATAGAAGTGAGTTTATAGGAAGGCTGCTCTGGATGTACAATTCGCAGAAACACATAAAGACCGTTCCCCCATTTGCAGCATTGAAGAGCAAAATCTCAACCGACGAAAAAACTCGCCACTCAAGGCCGGACGACAGTCAGCTTAAACGGACCACCAGTTTCCGCTGCATAATCAACAGCCTTATTGATATCCTCCAAACTATACTCCGTCACATCAAAATCACTCAGCTTGACCAGACCACTCCGAATTAGCCCAATCAAAGCCACCGCCGCAGTAGGCTCATACATCCACTGCCCCCGGATAGTAACACAATTGCGCATAATCCACGGATAAGGTAACCCTAACTCCTCACCCCCCAACATCCCAACTCCCCCCATCAACACAACCCTCCCATACGGCCGAACCGCCATAATCGCACTTCGCGCAACACTCGCGCTCGCCGCCGGCGGAAGAAAGTCCAACACACAATCAACCCTGCCCGCAGCAGCGCCCCTCATCGCCGCAATATCAGCCTCAGCCTCCCCGCTCAGCTTCACCGGCACAACACGCTCCCCAAACCGCTCTCGCAGCTGCGCAAGAACCACCCCATTCCGCCCAGTCGCAATAACCTGCCGCGCCCCCATCGCAAGAGCAAGGTACAAAGTCGCACTCCCAAGTGAACCTGTCGCCCCGCTAACAAGCAGCGTCTCGCCAGCCCGAAAATCCATAGCTCGAAGGCCCCCGTACGGAATCAGGAGAATCAGAGCCGCGCACCACAGTCCCGCGTCTGCGCGCTCGATCGCGCCAATTGGAATGGCGTTTTCGGTGGGAATCCGCGTGCACGACGCGAACGGGCCGTCTTGGTGGTATTTCTGGAGTATCTGTCCGCGTGGTCCGTCTGCCGTCCAGCCCTGCAGGACGATATCCGGTGTAAGGCCGCTATCGCGTGAGCGGACTGTTGGGTCGCAGAAGACCCAGTCGCCGGGCTGGAGGGTCGTAGAGTCGGGTCCTGTTTGACGGATTTGGCCAATTGCGGAGCAGCCGGGGATGGAAGGGGTTGGGATGAGGTATTTGCGGGTACCGTTTAGGACTTCGTTTGTGTAGTGGAAGACTGGGGCGGCGACTATGTCGACTAGGACTTCGCCGGTGCCGATTGTGGGATCGGGGATGGTGTGGAGGGAGAGAGGGGTGTTGGGAGATTCGAGGATTGCGGCTCTCATGATTGTTTTTGCTGTTTGCTTTTGCTTCTTGATTGACTTGAACCTTGGAAAATTCTTTGGTCTTGTTATTTTGGATCAATTGTCGATATAGTATCTTTATAGTTTGGTTGTTCAGCCTGAGAGGTAAGGCAGAAGAGTCGAACATACTGAGGCGGATTTAGGTCGGACATAATTAGGCGGCGTTTTGAACAAAATCCATTCATGATCTAAATGCAAACCGGCATTTGACTTGATGATAATATCTAATTGAAGAGGACTGACGCGAATTACTATTTATGCTATAGTTCTTCTTTTCAAGTGGATCATTAGATCATTCGTGGCCTACCGGGCCATTGCCGCCGGTAGATCTCCGCACCAGCCCAGAAGGGCCGAGGATAAGCCCCAAATAGGGCAAGTATAGCAATTGTGCGAGTAATCAAGATTTATACAATATGTGAAAGCTGTTAATCAGCATGTTTATGAGTGCGAAGACGACAATCATGGAGCAAAATAGCACATTGGGACCTATAAATTGTAGACTGAGTCGGGCTGTAGATTTAGGGCCCATCGTCGTTGTAGCAAAGGGCTCAAAAAAGCCCATTGTGGACGCCTATAATCTTACCAGCCTTAAATCCATGCCGTAGCTGCGGAAATAACGGCGATAAGACTTAGCAAGCCTGAACAGCTCCATCGTTGGTTCTAACATAGACATGTCAAGCTTCAGGCACATTTCTAGACCCAGTCCGAGCGATTATCTATACTTTGACTTTCAAGAGATATTTTTATAGAATACTATCGCTTTTGACTTGCCCATTGAACATTCATCACCACAAGATCACACTCGAAAGTAACTTGAATACACTGCATGTAATAGCAGCTTGTTTACTCCATATCAGTCCGTGGCACATAGCGGCTTTTTATGGCATTTAATTAATCCTCTGATGATACCTCATATGTTGGATATAGTACATCTGGTCTCATTCCAGGGTCGAATTGGGCAGCTACCAGGGTTTTGCACGGACCTTATGACCCCCCGCATTACTTCCCCGGAATATCAGAATTCCCGATCCTGATGAAACATAAACACTTGCCATTGCATGAAACCCCCTTTCTCCATTTTCTAATCTTCTCAACAGCAGACACGGGGCTGTGAAGTCATTATCCTTGTTGAAAAGCAAAGCGACTACTATCGCAGATGAGTGACCCCGCTAACATCCGTCTAGCCTTCCGTCGATTCGTACCTAGCAGAGTTGATGCACTCTGGTTGTCACCCTGGGCGGCAGGATAGATTAGCTGGTGGATACTTCGGATCATAGTCTTTGGCGTTGGGATAAGTAAGGCATAGTGTACGAGAAGGAGTAGGGCTTCGGATAGAGCTTCGGCTCCCATGGTATCAAACCCCGGCGACGACAAGTTCCCACTTTTTGATGTGCGGGTGTCGACTGCTGTTTGCCTCTAGATACCTAGATCAGAGGAGACTATAACAGCATATTGGCACTGTCACATGTGTCTGTATGAAAGTCAGTCTCCAACATATAGCAGAATGATATACATAAATTAAACTAACTTGAATACCCCGAGAATGCTATTATCAGATTATTTATGCGTATAATGGACAGCCTTACAATGCAAGTAGACAAAAGTAACATCAAAGCAAAGAATGCCAATAGAAAGATAAACCTTTCATGTTCATAAATGGCGTTTGATCACCATGAAATCTATTCCTTTATTCATAGCATTTAAAAGTCATCACCGTCACAAGCGACAAAGTCATCTCCAGAGGCACCAGTGTGGGTAATCAGACCAGCCAGCTGACCCTGCTCATTGAAAATAACACGGTCGGCACCGGGCGAGCCACCATCGTAGACCTTTCCAGAGCTGAGAATAGGGAATTCGTACCAGTTGCCAGAGACGGGGAATTTAAAGCCCTCGTAGTCGTTATACTGGTGGGGGTAAGAGTCGTCATCGGAGCCTTCTTGGTACAACTTGTATCCGGCGTCCTGGGCGGCGCTGACTTCGCTGGCGCTGTAGGTGTTTGAGCCACAGGCGTAGTCGGCGGCGAGGGCACCGCTCACGAAAAGAGTGGCGGCGGCGAGGAGCTGGATTGATTGTAATTAGCACAGGAGATGCACGCAGAGGGATCATCTGTGAGGGCGGGAGATTTACCTTGGAGAACTGCATTTTGGGTTAGGGATCAGCGAGAAGATCTGAGGGACTGATCTTCTATTGATTGATGCTTTGATCTTGCCGGGGTAGCTATGGGCTTATATAGACATTGTGGCTACCAGGCTAGAGATCTCCGACGGCTGGTGCATTATTTCCCCTCTTGCTGTATACCGTTTTTGCCGATGTTACATCCCTTTATTGGAGACAACAAGCAATCCCATTGGCGCACGCGATCTTTGAGCCTAAAATATACTCTGACCTGAGATGGCTAGACCAAATCAAGTAGCTCGACCGATCTGCAGGGGCTTGGCCTGAAAATGGAAGATGGTTTTTCGAGACACAAACAGACTATGATTGGCGAAGAGGCCAGAGCGTGAGAGATCGACTGGTCGTCGGATCATCGAGGCTGCTCTCCCGCGAGGGGACCAGCCGGGTTTGGCGCCAGCCCTGCAGGAGTGGGCGTTGCGAGTGAAGATGCGGCGCTGTTGGCTGTTAGTGTCTTCCCTATCAAGCCAATTGAAACTGGCAATGGGGGCCACGATGTTTAGCCACTCGCTGATCTGCTGCCCCAAATGTGGGGATGTCTTGCTCAGATCAACAGCTGAAGGACTAGCAAATGCATTTCTAGATCTTAGCATTGATCTTTCCCTCAAAATTTACCCTTCTGAATTTAATGTACAATGCGCATTTTCCCAACTACAATGTCCGGCCTCGCCGTTCTTCGTGTTCGTCGAGATACGGATTTCCGGCGGGGACCGTGCCGATCCTTTGGCTTATCTACTTTCTGTAGGTCTGGTGTTTCTGCGATAGAAGCCTCTAGGTAATCAGAATTGCGTGCTGCGAATTAGGGTATATTGTATGTACAGCTCTACAAATCGGCAGGGTCCGCATCACCCCACAACGACGGAATAAATCCGAGACCACCAGCCCTTTTCCTGGGGAACGATCTCCTCCTCTTCCACAAATTCTCTTCGGCCTGTCCATATATCCATTTCTTCCGATTTGACCCATTTCGTTTTGTTCCAGAACTTGTATCCAATGACGAAGAATGCGAAAACAGGGAGAAGAATGTAGTTGATCACGAAATCCTTTGCGCTGAATGGATTCAGGAAGCAAGTATAACCCTGGAAGAAGATGAGGAAAATATTTGCCGCGAGCGCAAAATAGGTACCCCATGGATATAAAGCAGCTGCAAAAGGCAGCTTGGAAGGATCCTGTCCTTGTGCTACTAATGCACGGCGGAACCGGATGTGACAAACGCCAATGACAGACCAGACGATAAACGTTGCGACTATAACAAGTTAGTTGGTACTCAATTCAGACCCAGGTTTGAACCTACCCCCTGATAAAGTGATGAGAGCCTCGAAGACCACGCCAGCACTGGAACCTAGCTCGAGGAAAACGATACACGCGAAGATGTTTGTGAAAAGTAGAGCCACCCATGGCACACCGGCGCCATTTGTTCGGCCAAGGAACTTGGGAGCTTTGCGATTCCGTGACATGAAAAGGATAGTTCTGGAGCCAACGTAAAGAGAGCTATTTCCAGCAGAAATAACACTAACCACAATCAACGCGTTGATCAAGTGTGCAGCCGGCAGAATTCCTGCTTGCGACAGAGCGATTGTCAGAGGCGAGCTGGCAGTCTTTGAGTTGCCACTAAGCAATTGAGGCTCATTATATGGCATGAGGATGCCGATAAAGAATATGGTACCTATTTATGTTAGTTTACTGGACCAAGATCTCGAGTGGTGCTACCATACCGATATAGAAGATCAGGATACGCCAGAAGACTTGTTTTATGGCTCTTGGAACGGCCTTCCGCGGGTTAGCTGATTCTCCCGCGGTGATACCGACCCTGTTTTTATCAGCTTTGATCTCAAAATCCCAAATGCAGGGTGGTTATACATTTCTGTTCCTGCGTATAATGTTCCTGCCACAACGAAAATCTTCGCAACACCGTTTATACTGTCTGCAAAAGCTCCTGGGTTATGCCAGTACTTGAATCCGATCGTCTGGGGCCCAATTCCACCGGCACTGATGCAAATTGCCAAAATAAAGAACACTATTAGAGCGAGGACCTTGATGCTGGAAGCTGTTAGCTAAAATCGTGGCGAACAATCCTCACAACTTACATCGATAGCCAGAACTCCATTTCACCGTACGCGAGAATGCCGATATTGGAAAGGCCCAGGAACAAAAACCAAAATATGAGAATCCACCCCCATTGAGGAACTGCTTCCGTCCAATATCCTATCACAAGAGAGATCGAATTGTATTCGTTCGCAAGGACCTGCGTACTGGGGTCAGTATGTAGTGCCTCGAAATGCATAGGACTTCTCACGTACCGTAACCCAAAGATACCAATATGCCCAGCCCAATCCGAACGCCAACCCGTCGTCAATGAAGCGCTCCGCGTATTCGATGAATGAACCCGAAACCGGAATCAACGTAGCCATCTCGCCGAGCGATTGCCTATAACAATTAGCACCCTATCGGAAATCCAGACGTAGCCCGTACTCACATCACAAAGAACACAATGATTCCCACCAGACAGAAGCTAATCAAAGCTCCCGCGGGGCCACCCTTCGCCAGTGCGCTGCCCGAGTTCACCAGCAACCCCGGGCCAATAATGCCTCCTATGGCAATCATCTGAAGATGCCGCGACTTCAGGTGCCGTTTCAGCGGTTCGGCGAACGGGTCGGACTCCACGTCGCGCCCCTCCGACCGTATGCTCTGCTCGTCGCCTGCGACATTCTTGCCGTTGTCCCACTCGAGGGGGTCTTTCGCGGGAGCCCTGTACGAACCGGTCATATTATCGCTCTTATCTGCCATGGCGAGACTGAGGATAATGGTCAAGGTCCGTGAGACAGGGCTTTTCGCAAGGAGAAAGCAGATACGAGGCGCAAGTTAACGTTTTTCCCTGCGGAATTTGCGGAGAACATGGTGTCATGGAGAACGTGGCTTTCAATCGCACTCATTTGTCGAGAATGTCGTGCTTCCTTATCTTGAAGGCGTGCAGATCGTGGGGCTGCGCATAGATTGACCAATTACGAGCCTCTGGGCGGACGGGTTCTTGCGCCCTAGACCAGTCTAATTAGAGGAGCGTTGTCAAAAACTGGGCCCAGGACATGGTGATTTTCCTCAAACTCAAAGTATATTAGGGCCACTATTTTTTCCCTTCATTGTGTACATATCTGTGGTATTGTGGAAGAGATGCACCTTGATAATATCTGTTAGATGACAAAACTCTTCGCGTATTAAGTTCACTATAAGGGTCTGGTATATGAGAAGGTCGGTTGTCAAGTAGTCTTTGGGCACCTGGTAAGAATATAGCCCAAGCAGGGCTCGGGATACAAATCTTTTCATAAGATAGCTTATGGGTACCCAGTGTCTCCCTCGTATTCAATGAAGCTGGGTACGAAGGAAGAGACGCACCTTAATGATATTATCCGAGAAGCAGTTGATTATTGTATCTTCAGTTGCGATGCGGGTCCTAATACATAGCAATAAGCAAATCAAGATTCACAGAATTCTGTAACCAACAACAAACTTAGGAATTGAACTCACATGACTGGCTATTCTCGTCACATAAACAAACTAGGATTTCTCGCTCATCCATACCTACCCGTTGTGGGTATAAGAGGCATCACGACTTACTTCAATCCTGTTTTTGATAGCAATCCGCACATTTAGTTGTCACCGATACTAGACAGACAGAGACGTCAGCGCAATATGAAGTCTTTAGTAATGGATTGTACTCACTGTGTTAAGATATGGGCTTGGAAATCCTTTTTTCTGTGACGCAAGCCAGGTATAGGAAATTGATCACAAATTTGACCATCGCCGCACATAGACATATGGGGCTTTCAGGGGGTAAGGGTTCAACACGCGTGACACAGAGAGAATATAAAGCTCGGATGCGACCGTCGGTGTTGAACAAAAAGAGCCTTGACTTGGATTCTGAGATGTCCTTATCGATCAGAAGTGTTTTACTGTCGCCATCAGCATGGGTCGTTGATGAGAGAGAGCGCAGACTGACGAGCACTAAGCAGGAGCTCAATCCACGGCGATGCTGTCAATGCAATTGAATTCTCGCGGAACTGATGACGGATGGTAAGAGATGTCAACATGAAGACCTTCGTAGTGGTACAGACATGTCAGAAGGGGGGACGTTACTTCGTGGCCGATGAAACTTGAATTTGGAGAAGGTTCGGAGAATATGAAGAAATATTTCTTAGTTTGATGAATGAAGGAACTGCGCTTGATGGGAGAAGTTTGCACAGAGGGGAAGAAAGAGAATGGGGGAAGAGAGACGAATGAGGAAGAGAAAGGAACAAGAGGGAGCTACAGAGCGTAGATACGAATTTAGAGCTTATAAGCAAACAGATTCGAGAAAACAAGGGATCCATTAATGTTCTATGTCTTCAATGGGACCTTTCATGTCTTATTGGTACTCAGAAGTCCGCTTACGACTAACTTCAAACCAATTCATTCAAGATCGGAGTTTCCATTATAGACTATCTATACGCAGTTTTTCTATTTTCCAAGTTCAGATCTTCTCAGTACACCGGCCACTCATATGACTGAGTGGCTGTAGAAGGCACTATATTGAGAGAACATTTTTTGATTCATTTCTCAAGGGTTGACACTTACTACTTTCTCAGGTTTTGGCATCCTTTCGCCGTTTCTGCAGGCCCATGCCGACTATGAAGCATATCAATCCGGCTCCATACGAACATGCTGCAAAGGTGATCAGTCCCCAATACTCGCCTTTGCAGACATTCAAGATCTGGCCGGCTATGGGAACGCCAGTCAGGGCACTGTGGAGAATTAGCATGGGACTGTGAGCAAATATAGTATTATATGAGAGGACTTACCCGAAGCTAACGATCGTGTACACTGTCGTATAGTACCGACCATAATTTTCGACTGGACAAAGTTCGCCTACGCATACTGGTATGAGGCTTATGTTACTCCCACTGGCAAATCCGAACAGAATCGAGAATACAATGACAGCAGGCACATTTCCGCGTGCTGGCATCCACACGCCGAGAACAGAGATCAAACACAATACATTTGTCAAGATCAGTGTTTTGAATCGACCGATTCGATCGGCCACAATGCCAGGAAGCCATCGACCAGGGAAAGAACCTGAGTTGAGAAACACGACCATCAGGTACGACAGTTGACGAGGGATACCACTCGACAGGGAATACGAGGCAATATACTCGAGGGGAATGAAAAACCCCCATTCAATCAAGAATACGCCAACTGTGATCAATGCGAGGACTGGGTCTTTGAGAATTCGCAGGTCTGGAAGGAAAGCCTTGATTGAGGGGGAATCTTGTGTCTTGTTTGGAAAGTTCCCTCGGACAAGAATGCACCCGGGGATCAGGAGAATCAAGGTTATCAGGCCAATAACTCGTGTAGACCATGCAAATCCAATCTTCGGTGCTAAATTCTCCAGCACCAGAGGAAATATCACGCCACCAATGCTGCCCCCTGAAAGCGCAAGCCCAGTAGCGGCGCCACGTCGACGACAGAAAAAATGGCCTATACTAGCGACAGGAACGATGAAGATGAACGACGTTCCCATGCCACCCAATAGGCCAATGACGACCAAGAAGTGCCAATATTGAGTACAGAAGCCTAAGAGAACAAATGTGACAATCAACAAGGCGGAGCCAATAAGCATCAGAAGTCTAGGGCCTTGGATATCAAAAATAGGGCCGATTTGAATTCCACAGAAGAAGACCAGGAAGTTATAAAGCCCAAATATCCACCCAATCTGCCCCTCGCTCACGGATGCAAGTTGGTGTGTTGATATCCATGCCTGGTAGATACCAATACTGTTCATAAGTCCGAGGCCCCCCATGATGGCACTGAAGCTTCCTGCAACAACAAGGTTGGCTCGAAGACCACCCTCTGGATATATGGCTGCATTGTATTTGGGCTCGTGGTGCATTGGAGTTTGAGGTTGATATCCACAAATTGAAATGGTAGTCTGAGTGTCTGCTGTTGTAGCTATCGTTCATCAATTTTAGAAAAATGTCGAGTTTGATTCTTGGAAATGATGTCCCAATGTTCCAGTATTCTCTTTATATAACCATCTTGAAGTCAAAGTTTGCATGCCGACTTTCCGGTTCTTGCCATCGGCCTCTACGAAATTCGGGTAAATATAGCGCTGGCCGATTTTCTCGCCGAGGCATCCCAATACTCAAACTGTGAAACAACGAAACTTGATTAATTGGTTCATGCTTGTGAAAATTTTACTACTACATCCACCCCCAATTCTCATGTGGATTAGGGCAAGACCGGTTGCCGGTACGCCGATGGCCGCTCGGCGAAGTCAGGTGATGTGAACCAGAAATTGGGCATCGAACAAACAATATCAGACTCTTTTCTTGGGTCACTATACATCGTAGATAAATTAGGGTATTTATGCGCTATCTATCTTAAGCGTGGCGAATTAAAGGCCTGGGTTTCCTGTATTTTCCAATGAAACAGATCCCATCCGAAGAAATGTATTCAAAGTTCAGACAAAGACATCCGACCAACAGGCTTAACAACTAATCTTAGACATGGAGAATAGTAACTTGGTATAAGACTTGGAAAAGAACCTCCCACACGTACTATACAAACGAAAGGTAACAAAAAACACCATTGAAAATCGCCGAACCAAAGCCCCAGTATGCTGCCAATTATCCCATTTTCAAGACGCCGGGCAAAACCCTGACACCGAATTCAAGCGAACCGGCGCTTGACTGGACTCGGTGAGCGAAGCTTTTCTTCACGTTCGCGGCTCCGCTCGGTCACAAAGCTTGATGGCCCTTGTTCCAGTAATAACGGTGTATTTGAGCTTTCTTCTGGACTATCGGCCTCTTGGTCTTGTGATGTCGCATTGAGTCGCCACATTGGGGCTCCCTGGGGAACTTGACCAGGGGTTTTTGGTTGCCACGGATAGCTTTCGATTGGATGTTGAGGGTATGGAAATTGGTTGGGGTAATAAGGAGGGAATTGCTGAGAGCGACTTGGGTCTAATTGCAGGTTTTTCTGGGCTTGCTGTTCGTGGGACCGTTTTCGGAATAAGGTGAAAGATAAATTGCCGCCAAGCACAAAGATGAAAAAGGTCGCGAGGCTTACGAACTGAGGCGAAAGGGTTAGCAGAAATCGCTGTGGATAGGAGCAACAGGCCACATACAATTGTCTTCCAGCTCAGATTCTCCAGGAAGCTATTGAAGATCGAAGCCAATGTTGAGGCAGTCAGATTGGCCCGTGGAACTTTCGAAGGATCCTTATCGATACATCGTTGCCAATTCTGACACATGTCCCTCAGTGCAGGAAGAACCTCATCCCCTAAATGGCATTGGTTGAGGCGGAAATTTTTCCTACACTCAATCACTGCGACTTGGAGATCCCCTACCATGTTGTCCGCTGCATACTGGAATTCATTGCCCATTGTCCTGAGAAAAGCGTAGAGACACCAAGCACACATGAGAAGCAAGAAGCTGTTAAATGCAAACTGCCCCCAATAGGACAAGACGTCTGGGAGCCCCGGGTGTGCTTCTATGAATGTCAAGAACTCGCCGACGGCGGTCCAGCGAGACACCGGGGGTGCAGGGGTATTGTTCAAGGCTTCCATCGACTTAAGCTGAATTTTCCTGTCCTCATCCTCGTGGAGGCCGAGTGTCCGCATAATATGTTGATTCCTCCTCTTCTCGATCCTTTGTCCAGCTTTATGAGAGTACTTCTTTGTGTTTGGTCGTCTATTTGTTGAGATGCCACGGCCGGGGCTCGAGGTTGGCTTGCTGAACATATTGAACAAGGAAATTCGTCGATCTTCTCGGGCAGGAGGTTCGGGGGTATCTTGGTTGTCATCGTCATCAGAGGCAGGACTCGGCGGGCCGGAGGACATCTCAACGTCAGCTTTTTGCGGTGTTGTGAATCCAGGCTGGCCGAACACGGGCGCGCGCGGCTGTGGGACGCTGGAGAAAAAGAATGTCTGGTTGTTCGGTTCTCGGAGCGACGGAGCGTTCTTTGTAGGTGTGTCAAAAGCGCTATGTGTTCCTGTGGGAAGGGTCAATCCATGGCACCGTATTCTGAAGACCGCCACACTCACGTTTCATGCCATTAACGTGTGTAAAGGGGGAGGTCACGTCCATCGGACGGTTCTCCCACGTAAAGTCCATAGGACTCTCCGCCGTGCGTTCTTGCATGGTTGCGACGAGAGGGTGAGAAGGCGGGATGGTGGAGCAACCCTGGAAGGAAGTTTTTGTTTGGGTAAACAGACACCGGAGCAACCCGCTCGGCAGAACCCCATACGCGGCTCCACCCAGATCGCGGCTTATCATGGGGCTCTATAATTACAGCACGGCCGTTGTGTAGATCCCGGGTACCTACTTGTTTATTTTGGAGCTGGCTAGGTGCAGATATGTTCTGTCAAAGGCCCAAACCCCGCTCATGTATCTTCCCGTCAGTCTTGGAAGTTTATTCGAGAAAGGCATACTTGGAAGCTGAAACTCGGCCACAAAGGTTTCAGGGTATTACCATACCAAGTCCTACGGATGCTTTTGAACGTAACCAGGAATATACCCAAGTATATGGAGGAGTATTTTCAAATACAACTTGGAAGTGAAAGGGAAACTACCTAGGTATCAAGTCATATGGATTCGAACATACAGTAATATACATGAGGAGCTACATTCAAACACAAAATGAAAAGGAATATGCTTGGGAGCCGACACTCGGTCAGAAAAGGTTTCAAGATATTGTGTGTTAAGAGTCGAAGTATCATAATAGCCAGGCGCCAGCACCCAGCCTGGTCATAGAACCAATAATAGAACCCCGACCAGCGCTCCT
This sequence comes from Mycosphaerella populi pn0402, assembly GCA_002153405.1. Classification (NCBI taxonomy): domain Eukaryota; kingdom Fungi; phylum Ascomycota; class Dothideomycetes; order Mycosphaerellales; family Mycosphaerellaceae; genus Mycosphaerella; species Mycosphaerella populi. The sequence goes on along the minus strand of KZ118959.1, from coordinate 145,854 downwards.
CACTGAAGTACCTCACTCATCCATCTGCCACTGATACTCCAACGTCTCGATGCGATCCTTCTTATTCCTAGCCGTAAACCACTCCTTCTCAAACCCATTCGCGCGATCAACCCCATCCCACCGATGCCCCGGCCGAATCCCATACCGATTCGGCTGAAAAGCCCCCTTATACAACGGCTTCCCCGAAACCCGATTCCGCGGCGCCTTCTTCTCCGTCAAAAACGCTGCCGCAGGATCATTCCATCTATCCACCTCCCGCAGCTCATCGTTCATAGCCTCGTCTTCAATGCCCCGCGCAACAGGCATCGCTTTAATCTCCTGTAGTTCCTGCCGCCGCTCCTCGCGCTGCTGCCGCTGCACATCACCCAGTAGACTTTCCCGGGCCCGCTCCTCTGCCTCGCGTTTCTCTTCTTCCGCCCGCCGCGCCTCCGCCCGCTTCATGGCCACATTGATGATCCGACCTGAAGCGTCACGGTAGATGGTTTCTTGTGGCTGCTGCGCGTGCGCAGAATGCGGGTTCTTGAAAAGCGCTTCTTCGGCCCGTTTGCGCCGCTCTTGCGCTTTTACCATCGCCGCCGTCTGCTCGGCTGTTTGGAGGCCTGCGAGCGCGCCGGATTCCATCCGTGGGCCCTCTTCTGTGTTATTGTCTTCGATCATGGGCGCGTCGTCGTCTTCTGTGGCTTGTTGGGCGGCGCGCTCGGCGGCTGCTGAGGCGAGGATCGCGTCTGCGGCCGCTTGCTCGCTTTTATCTGCGCCGCCGACCGTCTTCCAGTTTGATTTCTTTGTGCGTCGGAACGCGGCTGTGCTGGCGGAGGTGTCGACAAAGGGTGAGTCTTCGTCATCTTGGACTGCGGCGGAGGTGTTGCGGAGGTCGGGGGGGTCATCGTCGGCAATGGTGAGGCCTGTGTCGGTGGTGTCGGCTGTCTTGGTCTTCTTCCGCTTCTTTTTAGGCCGCTCGGGGGCTGGGTCTGCATTTAGATAGTTTTTGGCGAGGTAGTCCGCCAGTGAGCCGGGCATTTTGGGCGTTTGCGGCCTTGTTGGAGGTGGAGGTCGATCTTCAAGCCTGGATTTCGTCGAAAGCTTTGGCTGCTTATCGATAACGGGTTATTGTTTGCCCGAACTGTATCCAGCTTAGTCGCCCTTGTTGTTGACTCAGTTCATTTGTCATTAACTCACCTCGCGACTTCTTTAGCTGCTTAACTTGAATATTATTTTCCTTTGTGATGAAGCAGGATGCCGCGATCTGAAGAAGCTGAGGCGTGGGCCAACGCGGTTTACTCGGCTATCCAGGAAATCCCCTATGGCAAAGTCACTTCCTATGGCCATATCGCGCACCTTCTCGGAGAGCGTAAGTACTTCACAATTTCATGTAGGGTCTTGGTACTTATGGATGTCTAGCTCAACGCCCTAGGCAGGTTGGAACTTGTCTGAAGTCTTTGCCTGATGCAGAGTCGGGTCTGCATTTCAATGCAGAGTCGGTCCCGTGGCAGCGGGTTGTCAATGCCAAAGGCATGATTTCACACCGGTAAGTCTTCAAATCATTTTATCTTGAACTTGTAGCTTGGGCAGGCGTCAGCATAGCTGAGCCTATACTGAACCTACATGGCATCCGACGTTAATTTGTTGATACATGAACAAATATCTAATTGTGTGCAGTGGCCCCGGTAGTGCGGCTCGACAGGCTGAAGCTCTACGAGCCGAAGGGGTCTTCATTCATACGGACCAATTGGGTGAAAACTACGTTGACTTCGTCCGTTATGGCTGGTTCCCACGTCACCTTCCCAGTGAAGAAGCGGAAGATGATAGCAACAATGAAGACGAGGATTGATTTCGTGAATTACCAGAACAGCAGTGATTTCACAGTCAAAAGCTGAACTTGAAGTTTGAAAAGACCGCCATCGCAAGCTTACTTGAACAAAACAGAGTGGACAAGCGTATTCGATATTCGTATTTGGTAAAGCAACACATCCGACCATCATGATTCATTTAATCTAAAACATTCCGAGTAAGGCAGTGAACAGCACTAATCAATTGCATCGCCGAGCCAGATCCAGTCGTTGGTCATAGCCATCTTCTTTGAGGTCGGGGGCCCAGGCCAACGTAGCCCGACGCGATTCATCAGAAAATCACATCGTGGTTTCCATAGGTAGTTGTGCACGGATATTCTATCGGGGATACTGAGAGGCATGGAGAGGCGGAAGAACGGGGGCAGGGTGGAGAGGGAAGCGACGTGAGGGTATGTACTGGGAAGGCGTGGAAAGAAACAAGAACATCAATCCTAGACCACCCAGCTACCAAGGCCCTAGACAAAGATATTGGAGATAGGAAAAGCGCAGTTAACATCGATCCCAGCAGGATCAATCCCATAGACTGAGGAAGAAAGATCGTTAAGACTCGCACATCGACCGATGGGTGAGGTAAACAAGACAAAACAGATAACCGGGTCCCATCCAGGGTACCCCGAGCCCTTTCAGAGGAGCGACGGAGAGTGGTAGGACTACCTTTGGGCTAAAACCACCGGATAACGTAGCTGGCTTTTTTTTTTATCGCCGTTTGACTTCCATCGCCCATCCGTCAATCCCCTCGCCCCGAGTCCCTGGTTTAATCCCCAGATCAATCCCATCCATCGCTGGTGTATCCTGCATCCATTCATGCGACGCCATACCGCCTGCATTAGCGCGCCTCTCGGGCGACAGATCAAGCATGGGTAGGAGGAATTCGCTGATTCGCATGCCTTCATCGACAGGGTAATGGTATTTTTCGCGCAAAACGTCGGGCAGGGCCCAGTGTCGAAGTCGATGTATATTGCGTAGCTCTCCCTTGCGATTGAAGATATCCCCAGACCACTTGCCGGACATAGTCATAGATTTGGGGAATGAGCCTAGAAGTTCGATAATTTGTGCGATGTGGTCGTCATCTTTGCCGTACTTGGTACCGGATTGAGGGTCGAAAAGATAGTCTCCGGTAATGAGTTCGAATGTCTGGCTTGTTAGTGCATGACCGATATGAATGCAATGGAAGAACCTACCATGCATGCCATACTCCACACATCAGTGCTAGCACCCCACTTTGCTCCTAGAATAACTTCGGGGGATCTGTATTGTCGGGTCTGGATGTCGTTGGTGAAATGATGGCCCACCCAACAAGCATTACCCAGATCGGCGATCTTAACTGAGATAATGCTGGCGTCGATCTCCTCCTCTACAGACTTAGAAGACGATGAGCCTTTGTCCAGGGAAATACCAGAGACCTCTCTCTCCAGGAGATCGCTATCGTTGTGTTAGCTGGGATATTGCGGTAGAACAGCAGGTGCGCGGGGGAGGGGGGGGGGGGGCCTACGCTGTCTTTTCTCTCTGCTTCTGGGTATGGTCTTCATCTTCTGGGATTCCAAGCTTTTCCTTCATGGACGGGTTTTCTGCAATGGGGGGCGCTGCTAATGTGTTAGTATGCTCGATAAATCGATGTTCCGTGCTAAGACCGACACTTACTGGATTCATTCACCATCTGATTTAGGCTGCTGTGTGAGTTTGAGGAGCTGTGTTTGAAGTCAAAACTGCTAAAGCTTGAGTTGAGCGGGCTAGGCAACGGTTGGCTGCCGGTGATGAGTGTGCGCCTCCGTCGTCGGCCGTTTCGATTATCTTCTTTATTCTCCTTCTTTGCCTCCTCCTGCTGCACATGCGCTTTGACAATCTGTTCGACATCGCCAATCTCGATCAACACATTCTCAGGCTTCAGATCAGTATGGATAATACCGCATTCGCGATGAAGATAATCTAAACCAAGCAGAACCTGCTTTGTGATCTGCTTGACCAGAGGCATGGGGATCCCGCGATGGTTCCACCGCTTGATCAGCCCAAGCAGGTTCTCGCCCAGAACTTCGAAAACCATGCAGACATGCACGCCGTTGGGACCCTTGTGCTCGAAAGAGTCGAGCAGACTCACGACATGCTTGCGCCCGGGGTGCGAGGGCTTGGCTTGTACGATGCGATTGAGAAGTTTGATCTCATCGATCGCGGTCTCGGTGTAATGAGCCGCTGAGCGCACAACCTTTAACGCAACATGCTTGCCGGAGGTTGTGTCCCTGGACAACCAGACGGTCGAGAAATGACCCCACCCGAGCTTGCGAACGACGACATATCGGCCATTGTTGTATGTCTCACCGACGGCTACTGGGTGGTAGCCGCCTTTGCAATAATCTTCCGAGTCTTCTTCTTCTGCGGTGGTTTCGACTTCGTCGCCGGAGGAGGTAGATGGCGATCGTGAGGCGGCAGCTCCGGTGATCTTGGGGTTTGCGGGCGCGGCGCCACTACTGGAAGAAAAAGATGCGATCAGCTTTGGGCATCGGGACTCGCTTCAGGCAGAGAGAGCTAGTGTATATGCAAACGAGTTGCGATCGAAGACAGATTTTGTTTGCTGCAAAGTGAAAATATCATAAAAAAACCCCCAAAAAACAATAACCGCAAGATGGGGGCAACGCAGAGGTGTTGACGTACGATTCAGTGGGATCTGCCGGATTGGCATCATTAGTGACGATGGGCTTCAGATCGGTGCCCTTTCTCCTCTTCTTGCCGCCGTTGCCATTGGCAGCAGAGGCAGCAACACTGGCCATCTGCTTTCCCTTGTTCAACACGGCCTGTTTGAGATCAACACCATCCATGATGATGAGGCAAAGTGTGTAGCTGGGAGGGCGGGGCAGGTGTTTGGATTGCGGGAAGGAGAAAAGAGAGAGGGCGGTGCGGAGGGGCCTCCCGCCGGCTGCGATTTCAGTTGGGCAACGAGATGGAATCAAGTCCACGATCCAGTCATGGGTCGAGGAGGAGGAAGAATCTGTAGAACGTCGAGAGTTCCGACTGGTTTGCGATGTGCGATGGCTGGGAGTGCGGGTGTGATTGGGTGCGCGACCAGGCGGCTAACTGCGATGGAGTGGATAGTGGATCGCAGATCGCGTATAGGAAGAAAAAAATAGACCTCCGTGCTCTGTATCGCGAGTTTCGAAGGACAGCAGCATGTGTCTTGAAGTCTGGAAGGTTTCGAGGACAGATGGTCCAGATTCCGCAAGCAGCGACTTGGGTCCGGATGTGGCGAATCGTGACGGATGGAGCAACGGGTAAATAGTCGCGTATACAAGGTGTATATACCGAGGCAAGATTCCTCTGGTTCTAGGAATAGGAATAGCCCTGGGTTACAATTTGTCACGTTGCTATTGAACTTATTGACTCGTCAGATTTTGTGCTTCTTCCACAGGTTTTCTTTTTTTTTTTTCTGTTTTTTTTCTTTTGCATCTAGTCGTAGCTCGTGTCTTGGGCGCCGCCCTGCTGATCTACTTGAGGTGGCTGGGCGTTTCGTGACGAAGCAAATTTCGCCCAGTCTTTGATTTACGCCAGACAATGGCAAAGCAGATGCTAAACTATTACTCCCGCTTCTTCCAACTTCCTACCACGAATGGTGAGGCTGACCAGAGTGATCATGAATCATATCTGGTCTGATCTGATGTCACCGCTCCAACCGCCCCCGCTTATTGTCCACCTGTTTATCTGAGGTTGAGGAAAACCTTTGATCTGATGGCACATGCTATTAACTCTGATCAGTTAGCCGATCAAGATCTTTGTTCCCAGCGAAATACTCTTGTCGCGCATATATATTTCTGTACGTACATTTACGCCCCGAGATTGGCTGGGACACGGAGCAAAGTTAGACTGGCACATGGAAGTATTGCACTGATTGAGCCATGCCTACCTAGGTATTAATTACGATCTACCAGTAGCTTGTAATGTATATGAGAAAATTTGGAAACATTGAGGCCTCCCATCATCTTTTTCTCGAAGAGTCTTTAGTACCTGCGTTGGATATTCTTGTCCTCTGTATGCTCCCCAAGCACTCCTCTCACAGGCGTATTCACTCTAAATATTGTACAATTTGCTCCATAAATTATATTACATAGACAGACGCCCCAAATTTATAGCACATATTACCTGACTATATTCCATTGTATTAAAGGCACAAACCAGTCTTGATCCGTATGATAGGGTGGTCAAGGATAGGAAGGAGGAATATTGACGGCCAGTAAAACAAGGAAATCTCTATTGTCAACAGATCCTTAACTTGTGCCCAAGCTTAAAAAATGCTTCGTTCGCTAATCCCATCGGCATATAATAGATATAATTTTCTATATCTCAAAGTTGAAGTTTCCCTACAGAATAACCGTCTTAGAGCTACCCAGGAAGCACTGGACGTCTGTGGGTCCTAGTTTCACTTGCAACAATGTAAGTTTATGGCATTCAAAAATCCTCTAGAAAACCTTTGAACAGTTACCTAATAGCCATTCGCCTCCAACTCAGAGATACTGCATGCAACGGCTCCTCTCGGTTTATAATAGCAGAATTTGCTGGATTTATACAGTATGCCAAAACTAGGACCTGCTCCCCCGGACAAAGCTAGATCATTGGATTCCTCTCCTGTAGCTCCTTTAGTCTTCGAATAGACAATGCCGAGGTCAAAGCTTGCATTAGATGCAATGACATTGTCTTATGTGACCAGCATCGCATCGCTTTGTCGCTTTGTCGATTGTCAGTGAGCAAAGGGTTGGTTGACAAACCCCGAGATTCCAAGTCCCCGCCAACTTGAATCTCTGAGTCCACCATGAGCTTCTCGACTCGCTTCGACACTCTTCCGATCAAACCATAGGCCAATACACGAAGCTGTGTATCGACATCAGCCTCGGATTCCACGTGTGGAGGCCCCGCCCAACCGGGTACGAACATCTTCCGAGGCGTCAAGGGCTCTGAGCCTTTCGACAGCTCCGACTTCGTATCTCGAAACGAGGACGGATACGTTTCAGCATGCCTAGTCCCTTCCACCGACGTCCAGTCACGGACTACTTTATCTCATCACCGCTAGTCGCGCTTGTTTATCCTCTGCACCAGATCCTACTCCGACTCCGCGGGCCCCCTCGATTACCTCCGCCCGACGCTCACCCGATCCGCGTTGTCTGTATCTCTGACACTCACACCTTGCAATGGCCTACTGTGCCCGACGGCGACCTCTTGATTCATGCCGGCGACTTGGCCAACGACGGCTCCGTGCGCGAGATCCAGGCCGCTGTCAACTGGCTACGCTCTCTCCCACACAAACACAAGGTCGTGATCGGCGGCAACCATGACGGCTACTTTGATGCTCGCTCCCGCCTCGAGGAAGACCGCGATGACAGCAGCTCGAGTCTGTCTTCATTTGCGGCCGTATCCACATCTACAGCTTCCATTCACTCCCTTGAAGACATGAGCTCTTCCCGCATCGACTCCTGCAACACTCCCCCGTTACTCTCGAGTTCAGCCCTCCATCAACACCCACTTCCTCAACAACAGCCCTGACACACGCCCACCCTCGCTCCTTGACAATCTACGGTGCTCCTCAAATCCCTGCCATCGTGCCCATGGGCCCCGAGCACGCCTTCACATACCCCCCACACCACGACGCTTGGTCCGGCACCGTTCCCCCCGAAACAGACATCCTAGTCACCCACACCCCTCCACAAGCACACCTCGACCTCTCCCCGATCTACTCAACCGGATGTCCCAACCTCCTCAATGAATCCTGGCGCATCAGACCCCTCCTGCACGTCTTCGGCCACATCCACGAGTCCGCAGGCAAGGAACCCGTCTTCTGGGACGAAGCCCAGCGCGCCTGGGAACGTCTTTGCGCCACACGCCGCGTACGTGCGCGATATAGCCGTATCGTTGCGCTTGGTGGCTTCTTCAGAGATCTCTTCGATCTGACTGGGTGGGTTGATGCGGCCCGTGTTATCGTATATGGGGTACTCGGCGTTGTGTGGGCGCATATCTGGGGCGGCGAGAGTCTAGGAGGTGGGTGGATGGTGAACGCCGCTTGTATGTATCGCACTTCTGGCAGACTGGGTAATCCACCCCAGGTTATTGTTCTGTAATGGACGTGGTGTTCCATGACAAGCGTTTCGTCGGATATTGAAGGCGCCTGGGCTGGACATGGTGGCGTTGAATTCTTGATGTTTTTCTGAAGGGGCTTGTGGCATACCCTTGAACTGTACATAAAATCGAAAGGGACAACAACCTTGGAAAGGTTTCAAACTGTGGTTTCCCTTCCAATATGATTGACTATACGCATACTGGATAAGCCATTGCAGCTCTTGGCGGCAATTATAATACTGTAAAGAATATATACTGATTCATAACCTTATGGATTTTCAGACATACATAGGGACATATACATGGGCATGTTTCAATAAAAATCAAGGAGAATGCACGATATACAAAAATAGCAAAGTACTCAAGCTCCTTCCCCATGATACAAGCTCTCATAGCACTGAATGAACCTTTGACTTCAACGACTTCGACATGCTCCGAGCCACCAATGAAGCCATATCAGACTTCCTGCCAAGGTATTGAAGCGCAGAAATACAATACTCACAGTTCTGTCGGAAACACTCGGCAAGTAAATTATCCTCTTCAAGTAGATCTAACTGCTCCAGCGAGATATATCCCGCCTTGGCAAATGAATGTATCAGAACAACAGTCCACGGCTCAACCAGGAATGCGACTTCATTGAGAGAATCATGGAAATACTGAGACATAGTCCCATCCTGACCTTGGAGCGAAGACCGCGCCAATGCACCAACTGCAAAGGCATTCTCTGTTTTCAATTTTGCCACGAACCCCGTAGCTTGTCGGACTGCGCGCTCAACGTCGCTGCCAAGTCTGCCTCCGTCAATGCTCTCGATCATGTCGGCGAGCAACATTGCGGCGAGGTGCCAGTGGCCGTTGAGAATGACGTACCAGGACTGGATACGAGGTGGGAGCTGTTCGTGGTTGGCGATGCAATCGAGCATGAATCCTTGGTAGGTACGATTCCAGTAGTCGTATACGAGGATGGTCCTTTGGATGACAGTTTCCAAATCTGTGGGGCGAATCCCTCGATAAACTAGCGTTTGAAGCTGCGTGACACGACGGTAGAGCAATACTTTCACGGGTGTTGCTTCCGAAAGAATCGAGGCTGCTTCCTCATATGAACATGGCCATTTTATTTGGACTCGATTGGACTGTAGCTCGCTTGAGTCACGGAGGAAGAAGTCATCCCATATATCTTTCTTCTTGCTTATTGGCTCGCTTCGAATATTCCACCCGTCAATGTCGAGGTTATCACTGGTATCCCCAATCGCGGGAGAAGGCGACGTGATCTGACTATCCTCATCGGACACTACTAATGGCCGCTGATACATTGCTGCCGTGAGGGTATCAAACATCACCCCTAGCCAGAAAAGGAGATTAAAAGTGTCGCAGTGCTCTTGATTGGAGAGAATAGAATCGCTTTGTGAGTTTTCACTTGCATGAGGTATTTGATATATGTCGGAAACAGATTCCCTTCGAGACCCTTCCAGCACCACAGGGGCTCCTCTCTGAAGCCGCGCCAGCTTATGTCGGAAGGTAAAGAGCTGGCGATTCGCAGCTTCGAGGAATCGTGGTGCCCTATCAGTTTCCAAAAGCTGCCCCAGCGGCACATCTTCTTGCGAGTTGAGTGGACTTTGAGTCAGCGAGAAAATGATATTCGCAAATACGATGCGAAATGATGGAATTTCACTCGAACGCTCCAAAGCATGTCGTGCTTTGTTCCAAACATTCTCGCGAATTGACCTTTCGGCATCGTTATATGGACTTGGTACAGATGAACTGCATCCTTTCTGCGCGTGTTGAGTCCATTGCGAGGCAAATGCTATGATTGCCATATGCAGCGCCTGGGCTGCAGCTTTATCTTCTTGGGCACTTAGTGCCCGGTTGCGTACCGAGGATGATGCGCGATCGAGTTGACAGATCCGAATGCATATTCTGTTGGACCAATTGGCTCCCCACTCTTTTCTTTCTCCGAGGGGGAGCAGGAGGTTGTTCTTCTCGCTATACGGGCAATTGTGTTCGGTTAGCCAGCACGATAGTGCATTTTCTAAGCTGTCATGATATATTCGAATTAAGTTCTGGGTCATTGTTGCACGAGCGTACCCGTGAGCTGCATTTTCGGACGGAATGCATAAGGTGCTTCTGCTGAGCACTGGCCGTCTAGTTCGCTCTTGAGCTGTGACTGGCAAATATTGGAAGTCTTTGGTGGGACGTTTCATCGATGATCCAGTTGAGTACGAGGATAGACTGTCTTGGTCATCAACTTGACGACCTGATTCAGAGGAGCTGTTTCCGGAGTCTGATGGCAGGGTATAGGCATTCATCGGGAAACTTGGCCATCTGAAAGGCAAGTTTGAATGACGAGCCATCGAATCTTCTTGCCAATCAAATAGGGATTCCACACATGGGGGGTTGGATGTAGATTCTCCAAAATCTGGTTCATATGTCTCTGCTTGGTGAACGACGGATGGGTCTTCTGTGTGGGTAGAGGAGGGGCCTAAAAAGCCGAACGCCTCGCCAGGGGCATTGGAGCTGTAAGATTCCCATGGAGAATAGATTTTGTCGCCAAGGGAAGATCCATAGAAGCCAGGGAAAGAGGAGAAATCCTCCCATTGGGCTGGGTTTGGAACCTTTGGTTTAATGCGACCTTGGGATTTCTTCACATTCTTCTGCCAAGTGGGGGTAGCTCCGAATGTGCAATTCTTCCTTCGTCGTTTGCAATTAGCACACGACGTGAAGTCGGTATCCTTTCTGTTTTTCTATAATCCGAGGTCAGCAATGGCTCGTGCTCATACCAGGGCTCATCCCGAACCGGTGCATTGCAGGCTCTTTTGTCCTTGCGACAGGGGTCGCAGGACCGCACCTGGCTCCGCTGAGATTCCTCCATGGTGAAAGGGGCTAAGTCAGCTGTGATATAGTCGGTGCTCTATACAGAATAGGGGTTTAAATCCGCGATACTGATTCTCTTTGCATCTCAGGGAAGATGGTAAATCCGGGGTGCGTCTAGATTTGCGGGGCTGAAGCGGGGGTCCGGGGGTCCGGGGGTCCGAGAGGCTGCGATTCTGCGAACCACTGTCCACCTGATGATCTCGAATAGCCTAAGCGCTCCTTGGGTAGAAGTTGCGTTGAATTTTCTAGACTAAAATTTCTGTATCTTAAACTGCTACGGATCGTTCTCAGATAAATACCAATATCCTTTTGTGGGGTTCATCATTGGTTGAGATAGCTTGTTCCTTGTCTGACATGAACTGCCAATCTAGTGATCCTTCATATGGCGCGTTGTATATGATTAAACGACGTCCATTATAAGCGGTTACTAGGACCGTATACACCACAAATGGGAGTTTCAAAAACATCCAGGTTAACAGTGGCAGATCTGTGAGTGCCACAAAGTATAAGAGCATATTAGCTGATGTGTCTATATATGTTATTGTTGAATGGTTCGACTTTCAGGAACCTGAACCAAATTCGTCAATACTAGTCCGAAAACCATGTATTAACCTAGTAGGCCAATTTCCCTAAGTGTGAGACATTATTTCCTTCTTCTGAAAGTTCAAACAAATCGTTCCTATGTGAGAAAAATCATTCGTGAGGGTATTGAGAACTCCTCGTATTCTGAGAAGCGGGCCGGTGCTGGGGTCTTCAAAAGCCTCTTTAATTGGCTACGTACTGCCGGATATCTCATCCAATTGCGTCTACACTACAAGAAGACCTAGAGCACCAAGAAGATGGTACAAGTTTTCCATCGGCCAATAATTAAAAATCAACTGCCTTTCACATGATGAAAGTGCTCTGAGGTAAGTGCGTGTCACGAACTTGCTTCCTTTGTAAACCAGATTGCAAAGACGACCGTCAATATGTATCGCGACCGAGAGCCTATACTGAGGAGCAACAAGACACTAAACAGCAACAACTTCTTCGCCACTGTTCCCTCCGCCCAGAGTCTGTGCTAGCCAGCCTTGTGGGTCCAAACCATCGACGATGATTCTCTTCTGTTTGAACAGCCATGATCCATTTTCCTGCTTTCTGACAGTGGAGTCCCACCGACCCCAGTGGTCAGGCAATTTGATATGTGTCCCGGCAATTATATAGCTTTGGCATTGTGCTTCATCTATGGACGAGAATTGAATGTCAATCGTCGTCAAATGGTGCCTGAGCAATTTCGGTGGATTGTCGCGAGTGATTTCTCCCAATTGACCAGGAGATAGGTTGCGTCCATCTGGGAACTGGATAGTTGCATCGCGCTCGAAAAGTTCCACAGCTTGACTGAAATCCCCGTCTTCACGAGCAATAGAGGCGTACCGATTAATCAAGGCAACGATGTGAATTCGAGCACACGCCTCCTCTGCAGCGTCTATATAGGCAGAAGGGCCGCTTCGAAGAGCTGCTTGAGACATATATTCCGAGCTCAATCCAGAGAAACAGCTAGGATTTCCCCAGGCAATGAAGATTCCCGCCGATTTACGGGACTAATAAATAGTCCAAACCTGGGGCCGCTACACAGTTGGCATATCCCGTCGCCAGTATGCGATTTATCATCGGCACGCGAATAGCTCGCGGAGTTTGCTTAACTCCGTAAACCATTCTTCTGCGGCTTTTGGAGATTGCGTTTCCTCGGGCAAAATATTGGAACCCTGCTCCAAGTAGCGCTGTAAGTAACGCCATGAGTTGCCTGTTGGATTCTCATGTGAGTTATTCGGATCTAACTTGATGAAACACTAGTCCCGTCTACTGCAATAGTGTGAATATCGCGCTGAATATGTCCTTTGACTTTTTTAACGCAATCTACGGCCGAGTTTACCACCCCTATCTTATCTCTCTACCTTACCATCTCCAGCCATCCACCATGCCACTAAATCGCGATCTATCTCAATAAAATTTAGATGAAAGACTTGGACTCATTTTCTGAGCTGTCAGATTCAAATAAATATCCTCATTACGCAAATATGCACTCATATACGACGTTTTTTGGAAGCGATCATATGGTACCTTGATTCAAGATATTACTCGGAGCGGAGTCAATCATATTGATAAGTTTGATCTTCTCTACTTTCCCCCTCAATCGCGGAATCAAACCTTTAAAAATAACACTATTATAAGTGCCTTCACTGGTGCTCGTCTAGTTCCACTAGTTCCAGACCGGATTATCTCAAAACTCACTAACCAACTACGGACACCTCCCCCAATTAAGAGACGCCCTTCAACTTACTCAATATGTGTTAAAGTAGATCATGCGTGTAATAGATGCCCTGCTAAAAGAGAACTTGACTATTTTGAGATTTTCATGGTGTATTTATAGAGTAAATACTCAAGGGCGGGGCGGGGTGCCCGACTCGGCCGTAGGTTACGTTAAACAGTTCATGGGCAATGAATACCCTTTGTTTTTTTGCCCGAGAGATTGTGCACCGTAGATTCCAAATGACCGCTAGTCTAGCAATCTATGTAAAGCCTATTTACGCAAGAAATTAAGCTCTATCCTCAACTTTTTAAGGCATTCAAGCAAACGGTTGACGTGAATTGATATCTCGATCGGCAAAATTTTCTCTAGCGATTTCACCTTGAAAACGTACAGTTGACGCCGGCTAGGCATAAAGGATGGTGCGTAGATTTACCGCCGGAGTGGCTTTAAACTCCAAGCTGTGATGCCGTATTGGTGCTGGAACCAGCATGGCTCAACAAAATAATGGAGACTGTAGAGGTGGAGGGGAATCAAGATCTCGCATATACCTTCCCGGTATGGGTAAGATCTGGACAATTGGGCTTGGGCTTTTGAGGTCAACGACCCCACGAGTCCGCCTAAATTTCATCTCATTCACTCAATACTTGAAGCTGCCCAAAATGAGCACTCTCTCGCTATCACTCACGGGAGAGCAGGTGGACCAATACTTTGACCGGATTCAGCTTCCTCAGAGCTATCGCCGTGCTACAGCCCCCACATTAGGCAAAGATCTCCTTTCAGCGATCCAACTTTGCCATGTCACGTCGATCCCCTACGAAAATTTGTCACTGCACTACACAGATAAGGTTCATGTCTCTTTGAACATAACCAATATACATGCAAAACTTGTCGGAAGTCCCCGCGGCGGGTACTGCATGGAGAACAACATTCTTTTCTACCACGTGCTTCGCTTCCTCGGTTTTGATGTATATATGGCTGGTGCTCGTCTGTTGCGCGATAGCGGTACCTGGACAGGGTGGTAGGTTGATTGGAATTTATATTACGAGTTTCAAATGCTAAGGTACTATAAGGGAACATGCTGTCAACATTGTCACTTTCGCAGATGGTACCCGTTACTTGGCAGACGTGGGATACGGGGGAAATGGTCCCAAGTGCCCCCTTCCTCTAATCAGTGGTACCCCTTTACAAAATATTGGGACTCAGTCTGTTCAACTGGTCTATGGTCCCATGCCCTCAAATCATGTCTCTCGACAGGACGTGTGGAGTTTTCAATTTCGCAACGCGAGTGACCAGGCATGGAAAACAGCATATTCTTTTCCTGGAACTGAATTCTTTCCTGAAGATTTCGAAGTCATGAATTTTTTCACGAGTTGTAGTCCAAGCTCTTTTCTCACGTCTCATATACTGGTTGTTAAGTTCCTGCGAGAGAACGATAATGCTATTGGAAAAGTCGTGCTTGACGATAATAAAATCAAGCGAAATCTAGGGGGCAAGAATGAAGTTGTCCAAACATTATTCAGTGAGAAAGAAAGGATAGAGGCTTTAGAGAATTATTTTGGCATACGCTTGACTGACTCTCAGAAAGAGGGCATCGGGTCGAGACCTTCGGCCCTTGCCAGGGGAGGTACGTCTTGAAGTGTCAGGAGAAATCATGCGCCTTTGGTTTTCCATGATGCAGATGGAACGTATCTGTAAGCAAATCAGTATTCTTCCCTGTTTTTATCAAATAAAGCTGGAAAAGTGTCAATTTAAAGATATTTACTTGAAATAAATTTGCTACTCCGAATCAAGATTGTCGAAATTTTCTGGACGTTGTAGTAAAATGATCCCTTAATAATCGACCAGCGGGGGTGGTTACGCTTGAAGAAGGAGTGGACCATCTCATCAGCCTTGCTATAACCTTGGAATGCTGATCTCATATGAAGGTGTGCCATATAAGAGGTAGTATTCTTTTATAGAAAAACATAATAAGAAGACTTCCAAGGTAATTAGTGTCCGGACTCAGACTTATTAATATGGAACATTTTCACGAACTCTTGTAAGCCTGTTCGATTTAATCTCATTATAACTATGAAAGAACGCGGTAGCGAGTCTCTACATCATGGCATCAGCAACTTGAAAGAGCTGAACGAAACTTTCCAGCTTATCAAATAATCGCTGCTAAAATACACAATACACTGCGACAGAAACAAGCCGAAATCTCCTCTTGTAGAACTTTCTATCGTCAAAATTCCCACTTTTCCAACCAGAGTGCTGTTGTAACCTGGGAACTTGAGAGCAAGCCCCTCAGCAGAGACTTCATATTGGGTCGGTTCCTCGAATCACCTCACCAAATTTTGAATGAATTCTTGAAATTATGCTCAGAATCTGCATGATAGACAAGAAAACTTGGACCTGTCTTTCTACACTCTTGATCTGTGTCATACTTTTCATACTGTTGAGAGCCATCATCAAGTTGGAAAGGTTCTAATGCCCAGTCATTCTCCCAAGACTTAAGCTGTGAATTCGTACACCAACGAATCTTTTTTTCGAGAACTGGATAATCAAGAAACTCTTTCCAACGAACAACGAAACACTTCTTAAAACATGGCTGACGAGCCGGAAAACAGTGAAGTTCATCAGCATCTCCCAGGTCTCGTAGACAAGGTGCCCCATTCGTATCCTCGCCATTGGAATCCGTTGAGTCAATTGACAGCTGTCCAAGACTCGAGCACTTTGGTGGTATCACAGGGTAACAGTGTCCAGGATTCAACCGCCACGGGCGATCAATTTTTTCGGAGGATTTAGAAGCGGGATCATCTATTCGGCAGTAAAAGCCATAAGGGCAATCCTTGAAAGTTGTTCTGCTTATTTGGCCACACGGAGCAATACATTGGCTTCGCATCGTCGGCTTCGAATGGAACTCCTGGCAAACTGGGACTTTTATGCAATCAAGACGATGACCACACTCACATGACTTTTTGCAAGGGTTGCCTTCTAAGTTTTCTGGATTTCGTCGCGAAGAATCGAGAATATCATTGAACGGATCATCAAGATGAGTCGATGATGGAGATTCAGCCGTATTCTCCAGTTTTTCAGGAGAGGCAAATATTTTATCAGTTTGCTTGGCTTCGTGTATCATATTTGAGACGCTTGGCTGCGTAGAAGAAGGTGATGGCTTCTCAATACAGAGAGTTGAATTTTCCCAAGCCGCCTTTGCGGCATAATGCCAGAGATTGGTGAAATTGTACCAGGTATGAGGAGTATAGAATATTCTGCAATCAGCCTTTTCAAACTGGAACTGAAGGGGCGTTCTTGAGATATCTTCCTGCAGTATCTGATCTCGAAGATTAACACTGGCTTCAGTAATGAAGAGACCACTTTGCCGGTCCGTAGGAAGATATGCAGCTGTAGCATTATTTATTGACAATGCAGCCTCGATGTCATCGTCCATTTGTTGAAGTTGATAATTAGCTGCGCCGCGAGTTCCACTAGGAGCTTGCATCGGTGTATAGTCGGGTCTGCCGCCCACCACAATGGTCTTGACGTGGGCCTCGTGACGCATTAGTTCCATGAAGAGTGCGCATGCCGATGAACAAAGCCCATCGCTGAGAATTATGATATCATTAGAGTCATAGGGTGTCACTCGGGATCCATGAACATTGTCTATGTGGATGGAGGCCGCTTCCTCAGTGAAAGTTGTGTTTGCTAGATCATAACCCTCCGTGTTCGTGAAGGTGTCCCCATTATATGTATATGGAGATGAAAAGTATTCTTCCCACGAGGTATAATCTGCCTCCGTGTCTGGATTCAGTCTTGTAGAGATTACCCACTCGTTCGGAAAATACTGATTGTACTCGCTGTCGTTTCTAGCCAGATCTTCCCAGTGATGTGTCAGAGTATGGCCCAGAGCATCTGCCCCTGGGTGTGCGCGCCTGCGACTCCCAGAAAATGCATCTTTGCGGGGGAAAAACTTCATATAGGGTCAGCAGATAATTCAGGAAAAATGAAACCAAGAGGGATTGTGAAGGGACTTACAAGCTTAAAAACTTCGATCGCCAGGAGCGGTGATCCACCCGGATTCTGTTGTACATCAATCACCAATTTCTTGAGGCCGGCATCCTTGCTATGATGAAGGAAAGCCTTGATTGTACTGATGAACGGGTCAAGGAGATCGTAAGTGGCCGTGAACTCAGGGATGCTCAGAACCGCCACTGAAGATTCATTCAGAAAAAATATTCGTGGTAGCCCTTGCTTATCCGACTGGCCTGCTGGTATAGCTTCGGGTGTGGGATATGCCTCATCCCACCATGGCTTTGAGGATGGAGAATTTAGAATAGGTGACGAGGCAGGTGAAGCACTGGCGGAGGTCGTTGATGTAGAATTCGCTGCATCGTCATATGATGGAGGGCTAAGACCCAGGGCAAAGAAATTATAAAAGTCTCCCGCAGTCCGCAAGAGGCCCGTACTTGGAGGCCCAAGGTATACCGCCAACCATTTTTCAGGGCCTAGGTGGTGCCCATCTTCAAAACCGATAGTGATAGTATCCCCTGGATATGTTGTTACGCCTCCGAAAAAGACTTCCATCAATCCCTGGCTGTCCAAGGCCCCGCTACGCATCAACATGTTCCAATCCGCGTGCGGTTCGAGTTTACCAAGAGAATTCACGGCCGCAAATCGTGTGAGATACGAGACCGCATCCTCGCCATTTATAGTCGCAATAGCTGATGGCATCTCGGAAAGGTTCTTCGGGTTCGAAATGCGAATTTCATCTATAAATTCATGTTTCTCAACGTCAGTATCTCCGTATCATACCATAAATTATCGAAATTGCTAGTTGACCTACTAGCGAGATAGAGCTTTGGAAGCTGAACCCCATCCAAAGACAAGGACACAATATCATAGGGTGCTCCATAAACGAATGAAGTCAGTATTCCACCATAAAACATGAGATGATCATCGTGGGCACTATTGAGCAATCTCTGCAGAGTCGTCTCAAAGTCGTACTGGCTAGTGAAGTTCCCATTATCAACCTGCCGTGCGATGCTTTCAATTCCAGCCACAAGATCCACTGCCGGCTGCTGATATTGAGGGGGAGGACTCGCTAGGTAGGCAAGGGTGCTCTGGAATTGAATCGAATCGTTGAGGTATTGAATAAATTCCTTAGCAACGCTCGCAAGGAAAGGAACAGTTCTCAAGCAGTCGTAGGCTTGCGTGGCATTAACTACCTTGTGCCCTATACAGTGAAGTCCGTTTAGCGGACATATTAAGCAAATAATTCATGTGCAATACTAACGTTCGTCGATGAGACTGCCACAGAGAGTCGAATTGACAGAGGGGCTGATTTGTGGATGAATCGAGGATGTCGGAGATAATGCAGATACAGAAGATGACTGTGATGGTGCTTTGATTAACCTTGGTGTTAGGAGCGAGGCAAGGCCAAGGGCTAGGGTTCTGCCAGCCCAGTGGGTGGCAGTTGTATTCATCCGCATGCTTTTCAGACCCTTTTTATGCAAAACTATACAAGAAATAGGTACGAAAATCGAGCACAACAACCTGAAGATCGGGTTCCTGGATATATGCGACAATACATGCATTAAATAAGGCCGCATGGTCGACATGTTGCGCCGATCAGTTTCCCCTGACTACTCCGTACTCCGTACTCCATACTCCATACTCCATAGGTTACGGGAGTTGGGGGCTTTGCGTCCCGCGACATACTCAGTATGATGAAGTCTATCCCTTTCTGCCACTAATGGGAATGTGTGAAACAAATGCGGCTCTTACGGCTCAATCTAAACCACTGGACCTATATTATAGCCTGTAGGAGTGGGGCTTTGGATGCGCGATTTTACGGAATGTGGCTAAAGATAGGAACTGGGCGCGACCTGCTGGGACTTTAGTGTCTGAGGATTCCCAAATAATGAGACTCATTTATGAAATATGGAGCACTCCGGACTCTCCCTTATTCCAAGAACTATAAATGCGCTAAGTGCTTACGTGGACTAGTGTCAAGGATTATATTGCAACGTTTGCCTTCGCGCGACCCATTCTCTTAGTATATAAGATCACCTTTCTTTGGTGCACCTGTTTTTGCTATATAATCTGCCTGTGCAGCATTTGATCGATAATATAACATAATGCTGAACCTAGAGGTTATTCACAAGTCAATAAAACTACGACCAAAGTCCCAGAGAACTTTCTGAAATGGCGCACAAGCCTGATATGCACCGCGTTGTACCCTGGTCGATATTAGGACGAGCTGAGGGGCAAAGGTCATACTTGCTTTTTTTTCTCCTTACCCGTGCATAACATGCCTATACGAGGTCACGCCCGACGCCCGTCCATGAAAAGGGTAAGAGAAGCCCGCCAAGCCCTTCACCCGGGTTAAACTAAACCCAGGTTAAACTAAACCCAGGTTAAACTGAACCTGGGTTAAACTGAATCTAGGTGAAATCTCAAATATTTTGACTATTCCCAAGTTGTTATCCACTTTGAAGTTCTCAAAATTGTCATAAACTACCATTTCCACGCCTGCTAAGTCACCGAAATCCCCAACATGAAAGATATGGAGGAAATCCCTTGTGATGCGTACACAGTTGGGTGGGTATGCGTTACAGACCCAGAACATCTGGCCGCCCAGGTCCTTCTCGATCAAGAGTTCGAACTACCCACAGTCCCCAACGACGACAACCTCTATCTGGTCGGTCGAATGGGGAAACATAATATTGTCATCGCCAAGTCGAGGAGTATTGGACAGTCTGCCGCCGTATTTGCTGCCACAAAAATGGTAAACAATTTCAAAAATATCCGTTTTGTCTTGATGGTTGGAATTGGCGGTGGTGCCATAAATGCGCCAGATGACTCTAGCAAAAGCGGGCTGAGAGATATCATGTTGGGGGACGTAGTTGTCAGTTCTTCGAGCGACAATCATGGTTAGTAAACATCCATCGACAGGTGAAAACACTTGAGGTGCTCCGAATGGCTAGGGGATAGACAAGATTGCTAACATGGCGCTGTTATTAGGGGGCGTATTGCAATATGATATGGGTAAACAGACTCATGAAGGATTCGAAATCCGTTCCCACTTGAACAAGCCTTATGGTCTCCTTACCGATGCAGTGTCCAAGCTTTGGTTAAAGCACAAGCATAAAGCCGGGATGAAGGACATGGAATGTTCTATGCGAAAAGCAGCCGATGCTGTTTCTGACTTTGAATTTCCTGGTCGTGGGGAAGATAGACTGTTCAAGTCGGATTATCGTTGTGAAACGGAAGGCCAGGGTGTCTGTAGTAAATGCTCTCAGAAATTGCTAGTGTCGCGAGAAACCCGCAATACCGATGTCCCTAAAATACACCATGGGTTGATCGGTTCTGCCAATACAGTAATGAAAAATGCAGAGAAGCGAGACTATATGCGTCAGAGCCAGAAGATCCTGTGCTTTGAAATGGAAGCGGCGTCCTTGATGGATAATTTACCATGTACTGTGATCAGGGGAATCTCCGATTATGCTGACAGCCACAAGAACGATCGCTGGCGTTATTATGCTGCCCTGACAGCAGCGGCTTATGCAAAGGATCTTTTGGATATCATTCCACCGAAGCGTGTTGATAAGGCGGAGGCAGCTTGGACTGTTCTAAGGGAGGGTATGTCGAGTTTTTATGTTGAAACTGGCGACAGGCTCGAGAATCAGCCTAAACAAATGCGCTTGAATAATTCGACTCGCGATAGCAGAATGTCACATACTAACCTTGCCAAGTCCACAATGGCGTACAGAATTTAAATCAAGGCATGGGAGTGCTGAACGTGAAAATGGATCATAATCAACGCAATATCATTTTAAATATGCTTGGCAATTTTGATTTCGCCTACGACTCAGAGGTTACTCTAGAGAGTCATGTGGCCACAGAAACCTGGCTTATAGAACATGATGTATTCAAAACGTGGATTGATGGTTCTAAGTGGGATCTTCGGCTCTATGGTGAAGCAGGAATTGGAAAAGTAAGACATTCTGGGTTTCACTGGATAAAGTTCCTTTGATATGGACGATGCTAATCTGCTTGACACTATAAGACCTATCTCTGCGCTTTAGTGGGGAAGTACCTGAAAGACCGATACTCCGGCTCTTCCCAGGGGTCACAACTTCGGCCAGTCATTCATATTTACCTCAATGACAAGATGACTCAAATACAGGAACAAAGTCGAGACAACATATTAAAAAGCCTTGTGAAACAGCTGGTTCTGATCGACGAAACTTCTTTACCGACTACTCTCACAAATATGTCACTAGGAAACTCTCTTCATGAATCTGCGATAAAGAACACATTTGAACAATTGTTGGGGAGGTACAGACGAACATATCTCATCATTGACGGACTCTCTCAATGTAAAGAAGAGGTTCGAAATTTGCTAGAGGATTACCCTCTGAGTCTTATCAGAAAGGGGTTTGCCTTGAGCCTTCTGACCACATCCCATAATTATCTCAAAGTTCATAAGGAAATTGATTGCGATGTTCCAGATTGTCCGAATGAAAACCTGAGCATTTATTTTCACTTCAGCTGCGACTGCAATGGCGAGGACTTCGACATATGTCAGGAATGCAAGTTTAAAGGATTTTCTTGTCCGAAAGCTGAACACGATTTCTATGAGACCTACGAGACTGTCTATATAGAAGTGTTCCCCCAGAAGGATAAAGTCAAAACATTTTGCCTCCAGAAGCTAGAGCAAGCCTCGCTTAAGCCTCGACAATCAGATGATCGCCAACATGGTCAACAATATCATAAATCAGCCTTCGTTCGATTTATCCGAGAAAACCAAGGCTTGGTAGAGCCCATTGCGGAAAGAATTGCGCTGCATGCGCAAGGAAATTTCCAAATAGCAAAATTCTGGTTCCAGGATTTGATGTCAAAACAAAAAGTGCCGCAAAGTCTCGATGGATTAATCGATGAACTTGATGATTTACCCCGAGAAAGGCTCCGGCACTACTTCATGGAAAGAATTGAGAACATGAAGAACTATAAGTTGCATGATTTCCATTTAGCATTGGATATCATCTCTATGGTCATGACAGCCTTTCGTCTAATCAATATTTCCGCTCTACAGCATGCTTTGGCTCTCAAAAGAGATGATTGCATTTGCAAACATGATTTAATCGATAGAGAAGCCATCTCAAGGGCAACAAATGGGTTATTGAGGATCGCGAGAGCCGACGATGCGAATTCGTTCGTTTATCTGATCAATGTCTCGATGAGAGTCGTTAGACTCGATACCGATCGCTACGAATCCTTCCGGAATCTACATACAAAGATGGCTCGCCTTTGTTTGCAATACCTCGAACACGAAGACTATTCACTGCATTCAACGGACCTTGTGGGATATCCGTTCCTGGCTTATGTCATAGATCATTGGGCAGATCATGTTCGTGAGGCTTCGTTGGAAGCGTGCTTTGAGAAGGACATCAGATACAGAGTTACCAAGTTCCTTAAAGATCGTGAGAAGGCCCGTGAAATAGGGCGAAAGGCCAGCGAGCGCCATCCAAGAGACTCTGTCCCCTTTCTTTGGCTTTCCAAGGCTTCATATGGACTTCACCTCTGCGGTTGGTATAATCTATCAGAACTTGTCGAAGAGTTTCATCCTGACTATAGTCTTCTGGACCTTCGAGGGGAAAAGACGCCTCTCCAATACGCCTGTACAAATGGTAGCCTAGAGACTGCGAAGACTCTATTGCACTATTTGAAATGGAGCCCACAGACGACCCCTGCCGAGATCCGAGGCGCTGTTCAGGATGCGATAGTAGGCTGTGGTCTGTGTGAACAAGAACGATCAGCTGAACATGAAATCCGCCGATTGAAAATCGTGCAGATGATCTTGGAGGAATGCGGTTGCACTCTTGACAGCGGAGTCTTTGAAGAAGGGATAACCGTCCTGATGTATTCGGTAATCTATGATTATTTCGCCTTCGCCACAAAGCTCTTGCAACTCTACCAAATTGACGTGAACATTCCAGATGAAAACGGGCGAACTGCACTGTGGCATACAGTAGGTGTGGATTCTGGACCGTCAAATGACTCCCACATTCACCCATGCGAAGATTTAGTCAAATTGCTATTGGAGAAGGGTGCCAGCATCGATGAGACGATAATTGATAACGCTAGATCGGCACAAAATTTGAGCCTTGTATCTATATTACAACACTCCCCGATAAGGTCCAAACGAAAGCGATCTTTACATGGATAAGGCACATTGTACTCCTGGTTAAAATTGCAGCTCCCAATTCGATGTTGTTTTTCAAGACAGTGGCCACGAAGTAAATGCCGACAAGGGTCTTCTTAGTGATGGGTCAGATGCCTCGCTAATTCGTTACCCTAAACAACACTACGTCACACGAGCTTCAGGTGTATTCCACATTGAAGGGCTTTGCAAGGAAGACTATCTCTGGACTATACATACAATCTACAAGGATGTTTGAGATAGAGGATGGAGGATAGAGAATAGAGAAAAGAGTGTTCACGCAGTTGAGAGAGAGGATTCGATTCAAATTTTGTCGATTCAAATTCATATCTCGTATCTTCGCGTCTAGCTTTACCTAATAACTGTTTCTCCTCTATTGTATTGGATGTAAGGATGGAGCTTCTTTAGCTACGTATCTCCTCATCCGTCCAAGCTTAGGATCAAGTATGCCATTGCCGGCTATACATTGCTGATGTGTCGATGAAGGTGAAACCTCCCTCGTGAACAGCATAGACCAGACAAGGCTGAAAGCCTGAAATAGGCACAAAACTGAGAAGCCTCAAGCAGGTTTTCAAGAACCTCACTGAGAGCACCAATGTAACGGGGGCGGCCCCCGGGGCCGCCCCGGATCGTTGATGTGAGTGTAGTGGCCGCCCAGCACCTCGTACTGCTCCAGAAGATTCAATTCGCGAAGCCCTGCCAACAAGGCCCAACCCCAATTGGCGGAGCAGTGGAAGGAGCCAGGCTGATTTATGCACCTCTCGCTCTTGAATGTTCTAGGGAAAGTTACCCGCACGCGAGCTTGGTTCTTATTTGCCAAAGAAAACAGCATGACGGACTGACACAAGATCACCCTGCATCGGGCGTCTGTAGGACCATGGTTATTGGGTGCTGTGGAGGTTACAACTTGTACTAGTCCCCATTTCCTAGGTTGTACATTAGATCTGGCGAACAAATTGGTCTCCGTGCCATAAGACGTCTGACCGCGGCTTCATAGGATAATAAACCGGTATACGATGGGCAGTCGGAGGTCACTCCGAAGCGCAAGAGAGAGATCTCTGTGCCTTGAATATTTGCTTCAGGGTGTCTGGAAGAGCTTATAGGCGATGCGGGGAGAGCAGATCCGGGGAACAGATGCATTTGACTTCGGGAACAAGGCAAAACCACCCTTTTGAGTCGGGTGGTTCAAGCCAAACAATGGAAGTTCAATCGGAATCAGGAATGACACGTCATAAGCGAGATGGCGGAGTATTCCACAGATATACACAGAAGGGGGGCCATGCACGCAACTGACCCAATAATATTAGAACAGCCCTAATTGATCTGCATGTTACAGCCTCACGGACTCAATTTTGGATCCGACTTTAAGGAGCGCATCGCAATAGCTGCCTAAACTAATTCCACACATAAAGTTATCATTAAGCACCAATAAAGGCCCATGGTGCAAGGAGTGCTGCCGACCCCCCTTAAAGGCCCCGGGAGACTTGCACTTGTCTCATTCTTGACGACAGAGCAGCAGGGGATGATGATATAATAGTGGGTCTCGAGGGCCCACTGATCCGCCTGGATGCCGCTTTCCCGTTCATAGTTCATAGTTCTCAGCCGCTGCATTCTTGCATCATCCCTTTCCACCGCACACGCCACTGGCTGCCTTGCGGTGCATTCGGTTACGGCTTCCCGAAGACGGTCCGGATTCTTCTCTTGCCCTTCTGTGCATGTTCCCCTCACGGCCCCAGCTCCAGAATTCTTCAGACCGTGCCTCCGGTTAGGATAGCGCCCATTCTCGTGCACGATGATGCCATGCGTAAGAATTAAACCAACGTGTTTCATCGGGATTTGATCGAGACGGCTCGATGCATCTCGGCTCGCATTCAATTCAGGTGCGTGGAGTCAGCTTTCAATCGACCGGAGGATAATGTATCCGAGGCAATTCCATACGTAAGTTTTGTCTGGAAACGAATACCGTTGCACTGGAAGACGTACCTCGGAGTCCAATACTTCTCCCACGGGTAAGGAATCCCTTGCTCAATTAAGATTCATGACTTCATTTACAACTACCCCTAGCTCGTTCCTCAATCTCACAACTCACAATAGTGTCTAGTCGATCGCCATCCTTTGATCCTTCGACAGCGAGCCTCAACTATGAATAATAAACACCGCTAAATATCGCTACTAATAATTAAACAAAGCCATTTGAAGCACGGGGCATGCTTCTCAAGGTTATGTGGCGTTGATGGGTCACCTCGTAGGGCTGCTTCCAATTACATTCGAAAATTAGAAGGTCATCAGGGTCAGAGAAAATGCTGCACATGCACACATTGTAATATCGGGCAATCATATACTAACAGTAAAATGGAAAATGGTGCGATCGTCTGCACAATGCTGACTACGGCCCAGAAAGTTGATGTCATCGGCAAAATAAACATTGGAGGACCAGTGGGTCTTCATGAATGTTTTATTGACCATTTTTGACGCATTCAGGAGATTGACTCCATCGAAATCAATCTCATTCGGTGGCCCGGCTACATCCATGTGGATCACCTTGTGCACTCAGCCCTTGGGTCTGGCTCTCCTCGCGAATTCAACCATATTTGGTGCCCCAGCATGTCGGCTAAGACACGATACCACGAACACGGAATACATGCATACAGCAAAGATGGAGTAGTATATGCCCCACGGCGCCTTTCCTTGCCACTTTAGTAGATTTAGCTAATATGCGTACTAATTCAAATACTCTCCCTTCCCCCCGGGGTCTTGGCTAGTCATTGATTTCCCCAACGACACTTCATTCCTCATATTGTCCCACTTTCAGATTTTCTTGGCTGACTTTCTATCCCACGTGCTGGTCTGGGGTAGACAGGTCTGATCTATCTTAGATACGGACTCCAATTGTTCATGGAACATTCCGACCTACTCGATTATACACTACAACAAAACGACCGAGATATACACAATGCCGCGAACTTCATCGTTGCCGGCGTTTGCTGGCCTATCGGGTAGGAAGCTGTCCTTGACAATTTCTACCATCGCTACTATGGGTTTCCTGCTCTTCGGTTACGACCAGGGAGTCATGGCTGGAATCATCAGCGCTAAACCATTCATCAACGTCTTCCACGCGGTGCAGGACAACACTATGTCAGCCACTGTCACGGCGGTCTACGAGGTTGGATGCTTGTTCGGTGCCATGTTTGCCCTGTTCACTGGTGACCGGCTTGGTCGTCGCAAGATGATCATGGCTGGTGCAGCAATAATGATTATTGGTGTTGTCATTCAGGTCACAGCTTTCACTGGCCATATCCCTCTAGCGCAATTTATTGTTGGGCGAGTCATCACCGGTGTCGGCAACGGAATGAACACATCGACTATCCCCACTTACCAAGCCGAGTGTTCGAAGACTAGCAACCGTGGTCTGTTAATCTGTATCGAGGGTGGTATCATTGCTATTGGTACGGCCATCGCGTACTGGATTGACTTTGGTGCCTCCTACGGTCCTGATGACCTTACCTGGCGTTTCCCAATTGCCTTCCAGATCGTCTTTGGTTTCCTCATTGTGATCGGCATGTATTACCTCCCGGAATCACCCAGGTATCTGATTTCTCGTGGAAGGATTCACGAAGGTGAATACGTCTTGGCTGCCCTGGCTGGTAAAGAGATTGAGGATCACGAGACTCAGCTCCTGAAGCAGCTTGTTCTGGAGTCTGTTGAAGCGTACGTTCTCCTTTCCCTAGTTTTCTCATTTTGTTTAAGCACACAACCTGACTTTCTTATAGTGCTGGTACTGCCGAGGGTGCTGGGTATTCTGATCTCCTCACTGGTGGTCGCACCCAGCACTTCCGTCGTATGCTGCTCGGTTCTTCCTCGCAGATCGCACAGCAGCTGTCTGGTTGCAATGCTGTCATCTACTACTTGCCTGTCCTTTTGAAGCAGTCTCTCAATATGGACGACACCATGGCTCTCATTATTGGTGGTGTGAACATGATTGTCTACGCTATCTTTGCCACCTTCTCTTGGTTCTTCATCGAGAAGATCGGTCGTCGCAAACTGTTCATCGGCGGCATGAGTGGTCAACTCCTAGCAATGATCATTGTTTTCGCCTGTCTTATCCCAGGCGGAGCTGGCCCAGCCAAGGGAGCTATCTTCGGCTTCTTTTTGTATATGTCTTTCTTTGGCGCCACGATCCTGCCTCTTCCATGGCTGTACCCAGCTGAGATCTCGCCCACCCGCACTCGAGCCAAAGCCAACGCCGTTTCCACATGCTCTAACTGGCTTTTTAACTTTACCGTTGTCATGATCACTCCTGTCATGGTCCAGCACATTAAGTGGGGTACTTATCTGTTCTTTGCGGCCTGGAATGCTATCTTCATCCCTATCATGTACTTCTTCTACCCCGAGACCGCCGGTCGCAGTCTGGAGGAGATTGACATTATCTTTGCCAAGGGTTACTGCGAGAATATTAGCTACGTCAAGGCGGCTCGTGATCTTCCCAAGCTTACTGATGAGCAGGTCGAGCAGAAGGCTCTGGAGTATGGCTTTGGTGAAATCGGGCCCGGTAGCAATGACGAGGAGAAGGGCAGTCACTCTGTCAACTCTGAACATGAGATGAGAGAGGAGTCACAGGGCGAGACAGCCCGCCCTTGAAGGGCCCGACTCGGACTCTGTAAATGGTTTTCTTATTTACTGCTTTTGCTACGCATCGCCAGTATGATGTCTTGTGACTGGTTAGATGTTGCTAATTTACTGCGAAGTTCTGATCTTGTTAGGAACATAGCCCTTTATACCCAATTTGACTGCGCTTTCTTGCTTCATGTTCACAATACGGTGCTAATTCTATCATGGTCCACACGTAAGCGATCTGGATATTTGCAGCAATACCCCGACGGAAGTATACGTTCCTTTTAACTACTAAGATAAATAATCAGCTTTCCTTGGACAATAGGCTTGATGTCAAGAATTGTATCGATCGCGGCTCACTGACTTGGATACACTGTCTTTCTTGAGACTGGACAATCTATTTGGGACAGCCCTCGTCACACGAAAGGCTTGATATTACGATGTCTGGAACGCCCCTCCAATGAGATATATATTCCGAGTCTGTGGATTCGATGCGATAGTAACTTGGTAAGACAACTGAAGTGTCTATAGAGCGATATGCACGTCCCCTCTCGCCAGCCTACTTGTAACTTCCAACCTTGGAAAATTGGAGTCCTCTAGCACGGATGTCGAGTCCTGTTTCCCCCCTCCTCATTTTCTAGGTATATCCATGAATAGTCAGCATATTCAGTATTACTCATTATTTCAGTTTCATCCCACCAGCCTTATTCCCTTTCAGTGATTTCATATTAACTACCTTGGAAGTTCACCGAATGCTCTACATTTCATTATAAAATACTGCTAGCAACCAGCCTACTCGACATGTCCTATTTCTCCCAAGTCTCCAAACTCCAACAGGCTTAGCTGAATAAATTGCACCATCCAACTGAGCTATTGTGTCTTTGTTCCCCCTGAATGCTATTATAAATTAAACTATCATAGAGACCCATAAGGAAAGCATAATGCGGCAGGCTACAAAGAGTATCAAACACGAGGTTCTTTGAAGCCATGACATCATTGTACTGAACTGGCGAACAAAACAACAAAATATCAACCCTCAAACCATCAAAACATCAAAACATCAAAGCCTCCAGGCCTTGAGGCCTCGAGGCTCCGCCTTTATAAGGGATGCCTTGCTGAGTTGAGTCAGAGCGAGCAAGGGGCGTGATCAAACGGTCGGCTGATCCCGCTTGGTCCCCAAGGGTTCGGCTGACCTTGTGTTTGGTTTCATTTCTCCAGTATTTCGCCTCATGTCTCCTTTTTAACCCGCCTTCTACACACTCGCGGGCCTCATAAAGCCCCTCGTGCATCCTCCAGGCCATGCGAACAAAAGCCCCACGTAACCCCGCGCCATGAGCTCCTCCCTCGAGGCCAAGATTGTCGTGCTCGGCGGTCCAGGTAACGAACACCCCTCCCCCACCACCCAAAACAAAGCACTGCATCTCCCATTCTAACTCCCTTCTAGGCGTCGGAAAAACATCCCTTGTCCATCGCTATGTCCGCAACGAGTTCAGCCCCTCAAAAATCACCTCCACCCTCGGCGCGTCCTTTCTCACCCAGCGCGTTATCGATACCACCTCCGACACAACCGTGCGCTTGCAGATCTGGGACACTGCAGGACAGGAGCGCTTCCGTTCCATGTCGAGACTATATTATCGAGGCGCCCACGCTTGCCTACTATGCTACGACATCACCGACGAAAATAGCTTCCAGGAAATGGCCGGCTGGCTACGTGAACTGAGGAAGAATGTTGGCGGGGGTAACGGCGAGGCTGACCCGTTGGTCATTCATGTTGTCGGGACGAAATCGGATATCGTTGCGCTGGATCCGTCGAAGAGACGCGTTCCGTTTGAGAGGACTATTGCCTATGTCGCTGAGCAGTTAGATCCTAGTCGCGCGTCAACGCCGCCTCCTTCGGCGGGCATTGGGGCGATGGGACTGGGGTTTGGCTCGGGAGTTTTTGGCAGTAGTGCTGCTGGTAGTGCGAGCGGGGGCAGTGCTGCTGGTGTTTCGCAGAGTGTGCTGCAGAGTCCTGATAGCAAGCGCAGTTCGGCGTTTTGGGGACAGGAAATCGGGTGGGATTGCTGCCACGAGATTAGTGCGAAGGACGGAGAGGGCATCGATGAGGTTTTCAGAGTCATTGCTCGCAAGCTTGTTGAACAGCGGAATCGTCGTGACGCTGAGGCTGTGCTGTCGCTTTCCGGGACACCTGGGCTCCTTGAAAGCGTGACACCTGCTACTCCCAGGTACACGGATCCTCAAGGTAGCTTCAGGCTAGGCTATGGGGACAACCGTAGAAGCTGGTTAGGTCTGTCAACGCCTAACGTGGGCGAAGCTGAGGACCGGCAGGTCATGCAAACGGCTCGGCGCCGGGGACGATGCTGTTAATAATGGGTTCGGAACCATTTTCTTTTGCGATTTATTCTGGTTGATATCCCGGGGGCTTGTTTGTCTTGCATTCTGGCGTGGCGTTTATGTATGTTTGCGCGTTGTTTCGGAGGGTTCCTGTGTTCTGCTTGTATCTAGTCCTTTGTGCATTATTTGCAGACATCGAGATGCGTATTTAATAAACTATTTGAACTGTCTGTTTCACCATTTGCATATGCCCTTGGTATTTTGTATCATTGAGCTCGCCATAGCCACAACTCGACGTCATATCAAGTTTTATTTTATACGACTCGAGAAGGTTAAAAACCCCAAAGTTAGTCCATGGCGTGCATCCTGGACGAGTGGCGCAGTCTGCCAATAATAAATTCAATTTTGAAATTCAAAACCAAACTTAAACGACCTTATCCACCCACTATAAGATTATGCTTCCTCTTTCCAAAGAATATCTACTTCACATATTTCGTCCCATTCTGGGCATGGAGACCCACAAGTCTCGTTGGGACTACAGGAACAGCTTTTACTTTGGCATTTCAGACATCTCTGGCCCAAGTCAGAGGTGTCATTGCGCATCAGGTCTTTCAATCCAAATATCCTTATAATGGATACTGTATGCCATTCATTATTTGTACCGTCTGTGTGGTTGTAGCTGCCATTTCCAACTCTTGGCTGTGGTACTTGACTCACAATCAAGGAAAAGAGATCTATCGCGTTTAGGGACTAAGAAATCAGGCAGAAAAAGAATGGCATATTTACAAAGGGAGAGACCATGATGGAAGGATTTAAGTAAAGTATTATACGGTATCTCTTAGTTCAAAGTATTATCTTCAGCGAGCAAAACATTAAGTGTTAGTTCGCTCCTTGTATAGGCAATTCGCAGCACTCTCCAAAAATATCACGATTAGTGATATGGTCCTGGTGACGCCAAATAGCACATAGCGCTGTGTGATAGTGATACTAAGCCGTACGTTCCCTCTTGGGTTTTTTAATAAGATCTGGCTACTCAGACCACAATTTTGCCGTCCCTGGGACGAGTTTTAATTGAACCTGGTCGATGATGGCAATTGTTTGATGATCTCCGAGTGATAGAATCAGGGCCAAGGGATAAAATAGTTGGACTATAAAGTGATGATCGATAGGCAAGTTGGACTTGAAGCCTCGCGAGCGGTACAGTGGGATAACATCGGGGATACATACAACGGAAACGCTTGATATGACTATATTGAACCCAAAAATCTCCAATATTGCAGCCTCGACCCGGCTTACATAGTCCTCATCGTCGTATCTGTGAATATCGGTTGGAAGGCAGAGCCCTCTAGAGGGCTTATCAGCTCAGGGGCATCCTCGTCTGGACAGTCCTGGAAGTGGTGGACGATCTGTTCGCGTAAGGATCTAACCAGAGAGTCCGGCTCATTATAGAGAGCGGAACGATCTTCAGCACCCGCGACAGGATCGGGGGATAGGATTCAAGGGTGGGCTCGTTGCAGGAGGCGTTGAAGCCTGCCGCGTTCCATCACCAGTTGTCTGGGCAATCTGTCGCAACTGCAATAGACATTGAATTTGATCCGGATCCGAGTTCTTGTCATATGCCAGCCCAGTCCTCTTAGATACATTCAAATGATCCCTAGGAATAGATCCGAGGTCAAAACATGGTATGTTATACATCGTCAAGGCCAATAAGGTCGAGAAGCATGGGCATGAGGAGCATGAGTTCATAGATGTCAGTTTTGGATGAGCTGTCTTTTTCCTAAGAGTCTTCTTAAGTATTCCAAAGCAAATCGTTCAACTGGAAATGGCCTGGCAGTGGCTAAAACGGTTACCCATGGCTAATATTACTGATAATAGTATGCTCAAATAAATATGACTTAGTGCTTACTCCGTCCTGCACACATGTACAGGCTCAAGCTTGGAAGCAAGCCTCCCGAGGTCGGGACTGCTTCCTCTCCATACAAGACCCTCTCAACTGCAGTTATC
This sequence comes from Mycosphaerella populi pn0402, assembly GCA_002153405.1. NCBI lineage: Eukaryota > Fungi > Ascomycota > Dothideomycetes > Mycosphaerellales > Mycosphaerellaceae > Mycosphaerella > Mycosphaerella populi. The sequence continues at coordinate 113,603 of KZ118959.1, read as the reverse complement.
CAGTGCTTGTGCATCATAAGCGAGCTAGAGCGGGGAGGCAGTTCACACGAGCCAACACACGACCAGGGTTTGATTAGCAAGCGCCTTCCTCCGACGCCACCAACTGGTCCTGCTGGCCTTGCGACCTAATTTGGGGTCGACTCGAATAGTCCCCTGTACACGGAGTACCAAGGCATACATTTGTTGATAAGTGTTAAGTTTCCTGATTTGTAACAGAAGATTTTTAAGCACATTGACGGCCGATCATCAATGCTTTGTCCCCGGGATCTCCAGGGCTAGCTTCCACAATCTCACCGGAGACCAATCTAATAGCAACCAATAATGTGCGGTATCAGAGCCAATCAACAGACATGTCAACGAGGCTCAGCCTCACTTCCCCTCTTTCTTGCCACTCACCTGGGCGAACTATGGGGCTCGAAGATGACTCAAGTCAGATTAATCCTAATATTCCAAGTTAAAGCCCATGTCTGATGGTCGCTCTTCAATTTCTCCAGATAGGACCACCAGCGTGTCTAAATATTTTCTCCCAGGGAGCATCTAGCCGAGTTTAATAATATCCTGACGATCTAGCGTACTATTGGGTGCTAGCACTGCGTCTTCACATGCAGCTTTAGGCTGACTGCATCTTATCGAAGTCGTCGTACGCTTTAATCCCATCACTCCCCGTGTCCCTGGACGTTTCCCCCTTTTTCCCAGGACACGAGAATGCGCCTTATCTTGTAAATTTCCAAAATATCGCGACTTAACCACGCACCCCTTGTCAACTTGGCGGTAGTTTGCGAGATCTGGCAGCTCCGTTAGGTTGACAATATGTCAGGTGCGGAGGTCATCGCTGTCATTGCCTGTGTTGCAGCCGGTAAGTGTCGAGAGACCTTTCATGCTGGGGAAGTATTGTATCACCATGGATACTGACAAAGAACTTAACAGCTGTGTCCGCCTTGAACGATGGTGCAGCACTAGTGAAGGCTTATAAGAAGAAGAGAGAATATCGGCGTCAATCCAATGAGGCTCTGATGGCAGAGCTTGAATGCTCGCTGTCGCGCGGCCAAATAGAGATCAAGTCCCACTGGCATGCCCACGCAACAAGGCTCGGTAGACGGTTTGAAGAGGGGGATGATCTGTCTCGCGAACAGATGAAAGACATTGTCATCAATCTACAGAGCATGCTGTTGGGCCACCTTCGAGCATCGGTCGAGGGAAACACCTCTCTCGACATGAGATCTCTTCTCTGGGCATCGAACAACGGCAGTTCGCAGACGATATTGGTTTTATCGGGCCTTCGCGAGCGAATCGCTCAGTCTGGTCCAACGTCTTGGCATATCCCGGTAATTGAAGCCTCGGCAGATCCATTGCCAGGCCTCGCAAATTATATGCAGTCCTATGAAACGAGAGATCCTCCTCAACATCCCGCATCAAATGGCTGGCCAATCCCTCTTGGATCTCTCTCAATGCCGTCAGCGCCAACCTTCCGACATGATCAGATCTCAACCTCCCCGGAAAACACAAGATCTGTGTGCTTCGCTAGCGAGCCCTCTAGTCCTCTACAAAGTCACGGTCGAAAATCGCCCGGACTCGGGACGGCGATGGCTTCTTGGTGGAATAACCGCTCAAAACATGGCAGCCATCAATCAAAAGAGCGCCCTATTCGAAGCAACACTGAACCACCGGGATACATCAATCCCAGTAGATTATTAGTAAATCCTGATAAATCCTCCGAAGAACAGAAAGCCACTTCACCACCTCGAAAGAGGAAACGCCGGGTTCGAGACAAGAAAGAAGCCATGGGGGACGATTTCAGCATTTTCCTCGATACAGAGAGAATAGCCTGGGCCGAAGAGCAACAATCCGATTCAAGAATCGAGTTGGAGACCGAGACCGAGTCATCCGACGACGACGCCATTTCACCCACAGACGATCGCCCTCAATCACGCCCACCCAGAACAGCACCTGGAGCAGACTCACTGACCCGACTCCAGGAACCACCCTCCTCTCTACCACACATGCTACCTACTCCCCCTTCCCGTTCTCCTCCACCGCCCGCATCTATAATATCCCACGCCTCGCACGGGTCGACCTCAACCCATTCCAACTCAACCGTCGTGTCACACTCGCTCCTGGATACAACCTACTGGCCACCCCGCAAGGAGAACCACTTCTCGGGATTCTGCAAAGGGGCATGGAAACTAAGTTCTGGCTATGGGAGTTTCACACTCTCCAGACAGCCATACGGTCTCTATAGCCAGAGATTGCAACTGGTTTGTCGCTCCTGTCGCTTCGCTATGCCTCTCACGAATCTGTCGGCCAAGAGTAAGGATGCCGCGATCGATCACTCCGTTCACATCCACCCCGAGACTGGGATTAAATATCGTTGGCTCTTCTTGGCGAAGAGCCATGTTCCCAAGGATGATGGGTTGTCGACTGAGTCAGGTTTCGCGTGCATCTTCTGCTGTGTTGAGCTGGATGCCTCTGCGCCTGTCTTGTTTTGTATCAATGACTTTATGAAACATTTGCTGGCGCATCGGGATCTGGATCACTCGGGTCTGCTGGGGTTCACGAAGTGTATAGTAGGGAAGGTGGCTGAAGATGACGAGGTGTTTGAAATTAATATCCCGCCAGAGCCACCCCGTCCTTGATATACCCACTCTTGGGGCACTCACTAGTATTCTGGTGTTGTCCTATGGTCATTTTCTTCACTAACTATCGTAATACTTGGGCTGTATAGGCGCTTTATTGTTGTGACCAAAATCGTCTGTGTAATCAAATGGAGTTAGTTAGTTACTTTATGGGTCTAAACCTTTTGGTGGGAATTTACCAGTCATATGAATACAAGTTCGTTGAACGAAGCCTTAACAGGGCCCAGTCCTACTTTTCCTCGTATGCAATCTTATCTTATCTAAACACGATAAGAGTTTTTTTTTTTCTTTTCTCCCCGACATGCTCAGGGTGACTCTTCTCCCCATCTTCTGGAAGGTGGACACATGGCGCGCCGTGGCTTACAGAGGCTGCAGCCATCAACGTAGGTGCATTCCATCACGAATACGTGCTTGTGTGTTCGCGGTGGCCTGTCACTGTTTCAAACACAGTTTGGAAACTCTTGGCCCATGCGTGCCCATCTCCCGACACTTTACTCAGTATTGTTAGTTAATAACTCCGTAGCTGCTGATCTAAGTAAGGAAGGTTAATTTAATTTCCGCAGAACCAAGGATCTATAAACCCAATCCTGTTGCAGCCCGGACACGTCCTATCCACAATTGCCCGGCTAACTTGGCGGAACTCCGTACGAGTTTCCACGCTGATCAGGAGCGGTATTGATGTGCTGACCCCGTATCGGAGTATTTCAAATGCACCAGTGGGGCGTGTGTATGAGGAGGAGGGGAATGTAGTAGCATTGCTCCCCTTGCATCGGAGACTTTTCGCGGCGTGTGAGTGCAGGGTTTTGCGCCCTTGGGGATACGTAACGTCTCAGTTACGGAGTTAGTAACATGGGCATTGATTCTGTTTTACGGATGATCGATCGCACACTGAGCATCTCATAGTTTATGGATCCGTGCAACCGTGGGGGTTCAGGTCATAATAAGCAGAAACCCTAACGCAGTCCAGGAGACGCCGATCTCGAGCCTTGCCCTCGCACTTTGCCCAGAACGCAGTAGCAGATCTAGGGATTGGCTTACTTGCTCAGGAGACTCCGAGACTGTATCCTCAGGGGTCTCTTTTCATCCACTTCCCGCATCGGGGTCTGCACGTAGGGATCGGCAGATCCTAGGGCGAGGGCCAAGTACCCGTTAGGTACCCTGGGGAGATATTTGGTGGGGATTGCTTGGACCAACTCCCGAAAGGTACTTGTAGGGGACTCTGGGGCCTTCGAACCCCAGGCCAGCAGCCCCCAATCATACCCAACTCCAGTCGACACAGACAACTAGTAGGCGGGTCGCTGCCAATCACCAGGCGGGATTCACGGTCGAGGCCGTTGTGGATGTTGTGCTCGTGTCCTGAGTTTGTAGCCCAGCTAGCAATTAATTAACCTCGTAGGGTTTCCAGAGTAGATCAGCAGAGTACCAAGTGTCCTCGTAACATTGTCCCTGTGGCACAGATCGATCCTTATAGCGATTTAACCTTCTGCATGTCCCGGTGCCGCCGCCTTGATTAGTCTCCCCTGGCTGAATCCCCTTTCGTCGCTCCACTCGTTTCTTTTTTTTTCTCTCCTCCATTGGCAACTCCCACGGCATGCCATGAGGCTGTCACTTCGAATCGGATCGGCCGCTGTGCTGATCATCATCGCCCTGGTCTACATCAACCGCAATCTCAAAACCGTCGTCACCCACACTCCACAGGCCTTTTGGCATTTTGACACCACCTCGTTCCGCGCCGCTGCGCTTCAACACCAGCAGACACCTCAGGAGGCTGCCTCTCGGAAATGGGGACTGGGTACCGGCAACAAGGCCAGCAATAGCTGGGCGAAGACCCCCATCGAAATTCCTAATGAGGGCGTCATTGTCATGGGCAAGCTGCGCGATCAGGATACCGCTTGGGTCTCTGCTGAACTCGCCGAGTACGTGAATTCTCCCCCCGCGCGCCCCCGGGCTCGCCTGATCACTATTTTCTTTTTTTTTTCTTTTCCCTAGCGTCCTATTCATCCCCAGGAGAGTGGATGCGCTTGAACAAACAGCCCATATTGGAGCGTTCTCGGATGAACTAACAAACGATCTCTACAGATGGCGCAACTTCATTTACACCGTCGACGATCCCAACGCCAACACTCGTACCCCCAAGAACAAGGGCCGCGAATCCCTTCCCTACCTCCAATACATCGTCGACCACTACGATGACCTCCCAAACGTCGCCGTCTTCCTGCACCCCCACCGCGCCGGCTGGCCCGAGGCCTGGCACACCGACACCATGGAATACAGCAACGTGGACTCGGTCCGCGCTCTCCAACGCGAGTTCGTCGTGTCCGAAGGCTTCGTGAACCTGCGCTGTCAATTAGACCCCGGCTGTCCCGCTGAGATGCAGCCATTCCGCAACCCCCCGAAGCCCGGCGACACCGGCGAGAAATACTACGCCCAGGCCTGGAAGGAACTCTTCGGTAACACAAACGTCCCCGAGACCATCGCCGCCCCTTGCTGCTCTCAGTTCGCCGTCTCTCGCGAGCAGATCCTTAAGCGGCCGTTGAGCGACTATAAGCGCATGTACAACTGGGTGCTTAACAATGACTTGCCTGATGAGGTTACTTCTAATATTATGGAGTACTCGTGGCATATTATTTTCGGTAGAGAGCCGGTCTTGTAAGTGGTGACGCGTTCTCTTTCAATGTCTGTGTATCCCTCTGCTAACAATAATTTCCTTTCCCAGCTGTCCTGATATCGTGCAGTGTTACGCTGACGTGTACGGTGAGGAACTCATCACCTTCTAAAACTCCGCTCAATTTGAACTTTCTTTCTTCGACCCGCATCCTTACACATTTATTTTACGGCTTTGATGCGTTGTTCTTCTTTTATGCCGCCTACCTTTTCACTGATTGTATTCCTTTTTCCTTTTTCTTTTTTTTTTCCAATTCCCCCTGTATTATTTCCTGGGAGGACCTTTTGATGGTCGGGACGATGACAGCATCAATGCACATGTTACGACTTGCTTCTCTGTTTATTCATTTGGGAGCAATGTACATGGAGTTTCGAGATTTTAGACGCGCAAAAAAGCGTCATGCATACTCTAGCAGCCCCGCTGCTCAGCACAGCTGCTTGAGCGAGAATAGATTTCCACGATTGAATCCGCTTTATCCAGTGCCTCCGTATCCAATCCAATCCAATCCGCTTCTTCTTATTCTTCTTTTTCTTCTTCTTCTATCCTTCGTGCTGCAACACCATCGCCCTCCTCCCCTCCTCCCACCGATACAGCCCCCCACCCCCAACATTATAATGATAGTAATTATTTGTCCCCGCCTTAACCCTCGCCCTCCGAAAGGTAATATTAATCCGCCCCGAAACCGCATCCCCTCCCCTCCCCTTCCTCTTCGGAATACTATGCATCCACGACCCCTGCGTCGCACCCCGCATAATCACCATATCGCCCGAACCAAGCGGCATCCGCACCGGCCCCGCGCCTTGTACTACCTCGCCCGACGCAGGATCCGGCTTGTGTTTCATGAGGAACTCCCGTTCACCACCGAGCGAAAGCGATGCGATGCACGGCGCCGAGCCGAGGAACCGCTCGTCGTCGCTGTGGAAGGCTATGCTGTCGTTGCCGGAGGCGTAGTAGTTTACCAGGCAGAAGTTGTAGGTGGAGCCCGTGGCGGCTTCGACGAGAGATTGCAGGTGCGCGAGGCAGGAGGGGATTGGGCGCGGGGCGTATTGGTATTTGGGGCTAGTTGGGCTAGGTTCGGCGTTTATGAGGGTTGGGGCTGTGAAAGGAGGAGGAGGAGGAGGAGGAATATCTGGTTCTGTGCTCGTGTCTGGGTTCGTGGGTGCTGGTGGCTGCGCGATGAACTTGGATGTATCGTCGACGCCGAACACGGTCGTGTACCGCGGCGTGTTGATTGTGGTTTCGTGGCCGCCGCGCTTGATGCTGTATTGTACGCGGTAGAAGGGTAGTTCGGCGCGCAGGAACTTGAAGAGCTCGTTGGCTGTTGCGCGGGGGATGTATGGTTGGAAGTAGAGGAGGTCGAGGTCTGGCTGGTTGGTTATTGTGCGGGGTTCGCGCGCGGGTGTGCCGTGTGTGAGGCCTATCTCGATGTGCGAAGGGAGATTTGGGATTGGGAATGGGTATGTTGGGTGGTTGCTGGGTGGTTTGTCGTGCTCTTGGGGATCTGGGCTGGTAGGTTCGGTTTTAGTGCGTTTTTGGGACGAGGTGGGTTTGAAAAAGGCGTCTAGTGTTCGTTTTGACATGATTGAGCGTTTTTGCAAGTGTTATTGCTTTGGGAATAAACTGCGCTGGTCGTGTTCTTTAGTTCAAAAGCGATCGCGTGACGTAGGGCTTCGATCCAGATCGACGATCCGATCAGATTACACGGATGTGAGGTATATCCCTTATATGCAAGTCTAATTGAGTCCTTCTAACTCAAATACTATCTAAGATATCCAGTTCAACTCCAAGGTCACCTATTTCACCTCGGCAAACTTCTGCAGCGCATCATGCAGCTTCCCAAAAGCCCCTCCATGCCACTTCTTAACATCCTCCCACTCATCCGCCGGCAGAGTCACACTCGACATACGCAACCAACCCCCGACAATAATGTCCGCATAGGTAAGTTTCTCGCCCTGAAGAAAAGGCCCATCCCGATTACTCTCAATCAACTCCGCCAACGGCGCCAATGCCTCCCGAAACGACGTAATCGTATTCGTCCTCGCCTGTCCCCGCAATGCCATCTCCTCCCACGTCATCCCCGATCGATCCTCAAAGATCTTGCGGATAACTTTCTCGCGATCGTCCTCGAACCGCATACCAGACCCCATCAATCCCACATGCGCTGTGAAGACCCCATCCACGCTCTTGTTGAATTTTGCGTAGTCGGCGTAGACGCCCTCGTCCATGCCTGTGCGGTCCGAGAGCGGCGGCAGCCCTGGCATGCTCCAGACGTACGTGAAGTCCAGGTTTTGTGGGGGGAAGAGGGCGCCGGCGCCCGAGTCGGGGAATGTCTTGTCCAGGTAGACGGCGATGTCGAAGGAGTCGCCGATCTTGGTATTTGTGGTTTTGTCGATCAGCATGGGGAGAGTGAAGTAGTCGCTGCCGTCCGCAGCTTTGCGACATGCTGGGATATGGAGTTCCTGGCGAAGATCGGAGATTCCTAGAAGATCGACGAATTGGGAGGTGTATGGCACGTTCTTCGCGTTGAGGGCGTATCGTGCTTTCCACGGATTGGGAGCTGCCGAGTAGGTTTGTCTTGGTTGGCGGAATGCGATGTCGTAGAAGACAAGGTTTGGGGTGTTCTCGGAGGTCATGATGATAGGTGGTTGCTTGTTGCAATCTGAACTATTTGGCATGCGTTTGTAGAGGGATTGCAGTATGGAAGCTTGGTTCTGTGCTCTTAGGATGGGTTTGAAGGAAAGATTGATCGTGCTATCAGAGCTTTATACTTTTGTAGATCACATGGATGATGGATGCTCTTCAGCGCCCGCTGTGGAACTGCAGAACCAGTCATTATGATTCATCGCCTACGGTAATGACCGCTCATCACTGTGCAAGTTTGCCGTCTCTGATTGGCCAATTCGAATATCTCCCCGCACAACTCAAAATGACTCGATCGGCTCCTCCGCCAATCATCGAAGGGCAGTGGGACTGTCCAGCACATTCGAGGATCTACAGGGTTTTGTCTGTACGGTGTCTCATGACAATCTTGGAATCATGTACATAGGGTCCTCTTCTCAAGTTGGAGCCCAATTGGTAAAGCCCATGGTACAATTTTCAGGTCAACCGCTGCAAGTCGGGTAATTCGAATCCATCCATGGATCCATATATATTTCCAAGTGACTTCGGGAGAACCAAAGACCCATCAGATGTGTTCTTCTGAACAACCATAATCTGTCAACAGCATTAAGGCCTCTTGGGTACTAATGACGATATTAATCAACTGCTGTATTCCAAGGTTGAGATAGAGCAGACGGTTTAAATACGTCACCTAGTTTCAAATTCCAAGGTTGATGTTTACTCTGCCATGAGTGGTTTCATACAGGTTATCTAGGTATGAAAATCAAGACCCGCTACCCCTTCAAGGCTCATAGTAAAAGAAGGCGAAAACCTTGGAAAAGTATATCAATTTCTCTCGTGTATACATTAAATATCACTCGTAAAAGAATTTATCGTATTCTGCGTGACAGCGGACATCTATTGAGACACAAAGGCAGTCTTATGAGACTTGAACAGAGTGCTAGTATCCAGAATCTCCCCAGTGGACGACCTGATGAACTCGACCTCCAAATTCTGTTCATCAACAAAGTTTAGCTTCGCATAGCTGTAGTCATCAGCATACACAAACTCGGTGTAGTCTGGCTTACTGCCAACTGCGGTAAGACCCTCGATGTTTCCAGGGCCACCAGCAATGATATACATCGGCGCCTTGGGGTCTTTCAGACCATTGGGATCAACGGTGTCGTTATAGATGGGAGCGAAGCGCTGCGAGTTGTGGACGTGACCGAAGACCCCGAGGTCAACGCCGTACTGGTAGAAGAGCTCCTCAAAAGCCTTCTTGCATGGGTCGCATATGTTCGACGAGCCGCCGGTGCTGTACCAGGGGCGGTGACCTGCGACTATAACCCACGGCGTAACGGTACGGTCCACACTAGCTAGATCGGCCTTGAGAAACTCGATCTGCTGGTTTGGGGAGCCGAAGGGGCCGCCGTCGAGCTTTGATGAGCCGTCTTTTCCATCTGGTGCGTCGGGGAAGTCTGTCTCCGTGTTGATCATCACAATGTGGGCCATGCCATACTCGAAGGAGTACCAGAAAGGTGGTAGGGCCAGGCTTTTGGCCTTGCTGGCCAATGACTGGGCGGTGGCATTGCTTGAAGAGGAGGCAAAGGGAGTTGGCATGGTTCTGTCGAAGCGGTGCATGAAGTCGGTGAAGTTCTTTTGGCCTTCTGGACAGAGTTCTAGGATGTATGGGATCTCGGCACAGTCAGCCTCGTGGTTGCCCGGGCTGGCCATATAGGGCTTGCGGCTGGCGATTGGAGCTAGTTGGTCGTAGAACTGCTCCAGGATAGATTGATAGGCTTCCGTGCCGTCCAGGAGGTTAGGCAGCTTGAGAAACCAATCGTCGGCGTAGGCAAAGTCACCTGGGTGCAGGATAATCTCGTAGTCATCAATTGTCTGTGCAAGCCGGCCAATGGTTGAGTGATTCAGCTCAGGCTGGACATAAGGGATGGTGTCCTTCTTGGTGCTCTTTGCAGTGAAACCATTGGCGCCGTAGACACCCAGGTCGATCACAATGTCTAGGTTGAAGGGGGTCTTGTCACCAGCGGTACGGGGGCTTAGAAAGTGATCCACGCTAGAATTTGTTGAGTCAATCTTGTAGTAGTAAGTAGTGGCTGGCTTCAAATCAGACAGAATCACAGCATTGGCCCAAGTACGAGAGGTCTTGTACGTCGTTGACCCGGTTGAGCAAACCTTCGAGCTCAAGTCATCCGAAGAGGTGCCATAGTGGACGCAGGTCTCATTTAACTGCTGATAGGTATTCCAACCCACAGAAATAGCTGTTATGCATGATTAGTCTTGATCATTAAACGTGATTTCTTTGACTGATCCTACCACTGGGACCGTAAACAGCCAATCGTTGTTGCACAGGAGTGGACAGATCCACAGGCTTCGCCGGATAGTTCACACTAGCAAGAGCGACACCTGCAGCAAACGCTGGCAGATACTTGTACGCAATAAACGAACCGACCATGATGAACACAATTGCCAAGCACTGTATGTAAACCAAAAGGATGCGGGCAGGGCTGTTCTAGAAGGTGTCAGATCGAGTCGGGGCTGCTCATCAAGGGGTCTTATAATACATGATGGAATAAAAACAGCCGATAAACTACCGACCTGCCAAGCCCAATCATTTTGATCAGGAAACCCACGCCGGGGTGCGCATACGACCGTCGTGGTCTGTGTTGAATCGAAGTGGTGCCTGGTTTCGGGATAGTCCCACGGGTCGCTTACACTGTCGCCTGAAGAGCATACTTTCCTGACACGTGTTGGCCCCCGGGGCTGACTCTGTTTCTTTGTATAGAGCGTTTTTTCTAGTATATCTGATTTATTTACGCTGTTAAGCAGCTTTTTGCGAAACTAACTACTTGATGTCGAAGATACTGCGATAGATGTAAGCACAACATGCGACGGCACGATCCTTAATGTTTTGACGAAAATGCCCGGGCGTGCCGCGATCAACACTTTTGATTGGGCATATTTGCTGTGTGGAGTCGATCATTCTTAGGTTCGCTGGGCAGGGATGGTCGAATCACAAGAATAGGATTGGATATTTCTCCGCTGATATTCCGAACACTGTTCGCTTGCTCGAGATGGCTTGGCTTGGCAGTGGACCCGACGATAGATTGAGTTTTATGGGAAAGGATCTACATTAGAAGCGGGCTGCGGGAGGTGCACAATCTTGGCCGCAGAGCTAGTAGTTGAAGAAGGAAATTTATGCAAGCTAATGGGCTGTAAGTTAATGAGTTTCAAGTTTATGCTAATGCCGATAATATTGTCCCATACATGTAGGTGCGTCTTTCCGATAATCTACCGTTCACCATGCATAGAATAAACCATCAATGATGCGTAATATAGCTGCGCATAATTGAGAAATGGTCAACATCTAGGCGTTCCCATTACATGAACTTTGATGTAGATCAATTTAGATACAATGCCTCGGCAACAGGATCACTCACAAGATAAAAGTGAATCCGTCGGAAATCCGCTTGCCAGGTTAGTTTGCAACCCCCTCAGTCTCGCTTATGCGGACTAAATACTTAACGGCCGACGCCTTGCCTGCTTTAAGATCACCCAAAGCACCCTGCAGTCCACCCAAGCCTCCTGGGCGCACTTCATGCGGGTGGCCGGAGAACCAGCCCTGAGCTAGACCACGACCGATCAACGAGAAGAATGCGGCGCCAAACTCAGCATGATGGATGGTCTTCCCTGCCGCGGGCGGGAAATGGACGAAGCCCACAATGCAATGTTCATAATTGACCCCTTCTGGAGCGTCATAGTTCTCTGATGGTTGCACTGTGACCACCTTCGCAGGCGCTGTCATTGCACCCGCGATGTTGTCATAGCTGCCGTGTTCCGAGACCGCGTCATACGCGTAGTGGATCGGTCGGTCACCTGTAGCCGCTTTGATTTGCGTTCGGACAGCTTGATCCCCTTCGCGGTAGTCGATTATGGTGTCGCCTTTCTCGCGATCAATAAGGGTTTCGACGAATGCCTTGCCCTTCCCAGCCACAACGATCAGTGGGTGGATGTTGGAAAGCTTGGCGAACTTGATTGCAAACGCCCCGACTGCAGATGCTCCGCCGTAAATCACCAGTGGAAGTGCCTCAGAGGTGGGGTTCCAGGGTAGTGGTAGATTTGCTGTTTGGTATAGACCGATGGCAGCTGTCAACGCGGCCAACGGAATGGTAGCCGCTTCTAGGGGTACCTTAGATCAAATTATAACCAAATTTGGTAGGTCCAACAGAGCACACTTACCTTCAAAGCTAGTCTTACTTGGGATATGAATAGTCAAGTGGGCTGGGGCGATCGCATACTCCGCATAGCTCCCGTTAGGCTTCATAACATTGTGGAAAGCCGCCACTCTATCTCCCTTCTGGAATCCCACCACGTCCTCTCCGAAAGCCTCAACATATCCAGCAAAATCGTCGCCTTGGTTTCGAGGCGCGGCTTCAGGTGAATCTGTGGGGAATTTCCAGTCCTTGGGATTGGTGCCGCTGACAACAACGCGAATTAAGATCTGGTCGGCCGTGGGGACGGGTATCTCCGTCTCGTGGACTGTGACCGTCAAATCTCCGTTTACGAAAGCTTCTTTCATGGTAGCGATGATTTTGTAACAATGAAGATCTCGAATCTGTATTCTCCAGATACACCCTGAGATACTCCTGCTTTTATATTATCTGTTGCCTCAACATTTGGATGCCTGGTTCATATTCTTACCGCCGGACTTAACGGACGGAAGCAGAAGCTAACCAGAAGTGGAAGACATGTGCGAGGTGAGAACCGCGAGATCATTGCTTACTGCCCTGGAATCCTTACAGGGAGCTCATTACGACACTTTTCTCTATGTGGCTTGTGGCTCATATAGTGATTGTGTATGATTTGGCTACTCGGGGCACTTTTGTAGCTTAAGTCCGATGCTTCGACAATTGCCGATCAGTCCTCATTTCGGTTCTAATGGTGCTATAGTGGAGACAGGAAATTGATATATGAGTGATATAACAATATATTCATTCTGAGTTTCCCCATCACGACACAGGCTTGTCAGGTTGGTAGGGCGTGCGAAATTCGGAAGTCGCACCGAAGTTAACCGACTATATTCCAAACCCTCAATGTCCAAGATACGATTACCACGGCAGAATCCCATCCCGAATAATGATCTTGCCCATGTCAGAATCCCTTTCACCTTCCGCAACTCGCTTTATTATATCACCGCCGATTCTAGGATGACCCAGTCCCATCTTAATTACCTCCTCACGCATATTGCCCAGATTAGTAGCCAGCATGCCAGGCCCCACGGAACAAACCTTGACACCATCGGCTTGCAGCTTGTGGTTCCAATCCAGCATTAGCATGCTCAGGGCAAGCTTGCTGCAGCGGTATCCAATGGTCTCAAAATCAATCTTCTTCGGCCAGCCAGCAGGCTGAGGCGGCGTGGGGAAGTATTTTTCAGATGCTTGGTTGATGTTTGACAGACCAGCTACAAATATAATGCGTGGGTCATTTGATTTGAGAAGAAGAGGCACGAATGTTGCTGTCATTACATGTGTACCGGCAACATTGACATCATAAGCATTGTTGAAACAGTCGCGCAGTCCGACATTACCGCGAAGGTATTCGATATCAAATGTGGCGCCTGCATCGGTTAGCATACTCCAAGGACAGCTTATCAAAGACATCATTACCAGCATTGTTGATGAGAATATCAAGATGACCATATTTGGTCTCCACGGTCTCAAACGACTTTTCGATAGAGTCGTCGCTGGTCAGGTCGAGTTGGACGGCCTCAACAGTGTTGGGTACGTTCGGAAGATCGGAATGCAAAGAACCAATAGCTTCCTGGGCCTTTGAGAGTGAGCGACTGCCCATCAGAATGTGATATGGCTTGTTCGAGCTCAGCAACGCCTTGACGGTCTCGAACCCGATGCCACCATTTCCACCAGTGACAAACACGATTTTGGAAGCCATTTTGATGCTAGCAGAATTGTTTCCCAGTTTCTTAACTGAATATGAGCCTACATTTCTGGTCCTTGGCTGCTCTTTATAGCCTATCGACAGACAGAAGTTTACTGGATAACCTAGAGATCTTTTTTCCAAACACCGATAGTTCCGCACATGGAATTTCTGCACCGGTGATGGAGAAGCTGGGGAATCTTGCAGAGTAATCGCATTTAGGAATTCGGGGAATGTTGCATTTTGAAACACGGCTGCTATCACTCTTTCGTATGTTCTAAAGCTTGGCAGTAGCGTCGAGATCGGATTTGGTCATCCAGTTCGGGTTTCGGAGTTGATGGTACAACTTGAACTTTGAGAAACTGGCCCGGATCGGCGAAACCCGCAAGCTTTGCAGCAGAGTATTTTCTGTCGCACACTTCTATTCTGAGTGGAAGAGTGTACAATAAATTTTTAATTTTGATATTTTAGTATTCTCCTTCACGTGAAGGCTACGTATGCCTTTTGGATCCGTTCGTATCTAGGTGAATTCATATCTATGTGCAGCAGTCGTAACTTGATAAAATCGTTCAAAAATATACAAATCGCCGCGCGACGCCGCATTTTCGTAAGACGCATATTTCCTAGTCGGAGGCAGAAATATCCAACGACAAGGTGCCCTCGTAGGAGCAAACTTCATCGGGGGTCTGGCCAGGCCGCTTCTCGCACTTCCAGTTGTCGCCGACAGTAACATCAGTAGCACCAACCTCAGTGAGATCTGGCTTGAAAATGCAGAGGGTCCAGTCCTCAATGTTATTGACGCCATTGGAAAATTGCAGTTGGTAGGCGGGGTCAGTGCAGTTGTAGCGATAAGGTGACCCATCTGGGTGTTCTAAAGAGCCAACTTTCCTGTCATCACGAATAAAGTATGAGCATTGGATTTAAAATTATGAGCAGATCAAAAAGTATGAAATGCCACCTCAGAGAGAGAACTTACCATACGCCTCGGCATTTGGCGTGCACACCAGTGTTGGGGTCGTCCAGAGTAAGTTTAATTTCGCGAGTCTGGGGGTTTGTCTGATTGTTGGAAGAGCCGGTGATGTTGGTGATCGCGATATTCTTTGGAGGATTTGGAATCGCAAATGAAGTAGTAGCGACGGCTAGGAGTGTAGAAACAATGGCGATCTTCATATTGGCGTTGTTCGTTACGATGAACTGGATTAAGAATGGGTGCGCTGTTATGAGATGGACCGGTCGGGGTTATAAGGCACAATCCAAACAGGGACGCTCAAAAACTTATATACGGTCATTCCATGCGAGTCAGAATTCAAAAGACTGGATAAAGTTACATCAGGGTGTCTTACCCATTGCCAAGCGCAACGATCCTTCAAGAGTGTGACTAGGACGCTCTGCTGGTTGGCATGCAGAATGCAGTCGTACGAGCCGCTTCGCCCCAGTGCCAAGTCGCAACATCTACTGGAAACGCCAATAACACGAGTAAGTGTCCCTAAATAGGCTTAAGCACGACACGCCGTGGTGTCGATCCTGCACCGATAGGACCCTGCAGGAACTGAAACGATTGACGCCATCAGCGGCTGGATAAGAGTCATATTAGGCCCGAAAGGAGAGGAGTGCCGATCACTATTTGGATCCGCATGTCAGCATTCGACATCAGATACATACTGATTTGTTCATCCACCTTGGGGATTGAAGATCAGCGAGGCTCAAAATATAGTTTACGAAATTGACTAGTTGATATGGGCGAGTTTAGTATGGAGTACACGATTGAAATGGGTCTCAAGATCTCCCCGGATCGGGGTAAACGCTGGAGAAAATATGACAAGATAGTTGGATTTTGATCTCAAAATGGAGTTTACAGCAATATATCCTCGAGTATGCAGTTCTAAATCCCAACTACTCCTGTCTTGAACAGAGCATTTTTTTTCCGACCAAGACGTGCATCAATCTGTGTGGACCTGGCATTGAGACGTCCGCCGCAGCTGAGCACATTTAGGAGAGGTAGGTGTTTATATACATATCCATGGATAATATATATATTTAAACCTCAACTTGCACACCCGTCTATGTAGGTAAGAATGATAATGTCTTCAGATTGAATGGATGAGCCAGCATTGCGATCTGTCTGGAGTCCCGTCGGAGACCCGTGCACAAGGCTGGGGATCCCCACAACACGAAACTAGCAACGGCACATTCCGAAGAACATATATCGATTAGGAATATTAATACCGATTCACATACTAACTGTAGAGGGACAGAATCGATAGATGGTGATGTTGACGTCATGACCCTGAAACGGCGCGGAATCCACTCTAAGGCAGCAGAGAAATAAAGTGCGGAAGTCGAGATGGAATCAAAGGAAAGTTGTGGCTGAAAGTTTAATTGGCTTCCAGGCAACGTCAATCAAAATGTGATCTCAACTGCGTTCACAAGAGCTGTGACACTTGTACAACACGGAGCATTTGCGGGTCTTTCGCGCTACTGCAGGCGCAAATGAACACCCACGGGCCGTTATTTGTGGCTCAAGAGGCACAGTGCTACTATCCCATCAGCACAATTTATGACTCGTGCCCTCGATATCTTTTCTACGGGTTGCTCGTCGCAAGCTGCGTCACGCGCTGGACAGGATGGCTCACCGATGTGTTCTTGGGTGCGGCCGCGACTTACGCTGGCACCGCCGCAATCGAGGCTTTCATTCTGGTGGCAAACCCGGCGAAGAGCGTGGATCCCTCGCCTGTGACTATTCCGTATCTACAGAACGACACAAACCTCTTGCAAGACTTCCCACAGCTCGTCACTGCGGTAGATCATGTCTTCATTCAACCTGCAGCCTCGGAGTTGGACATCGATGCGATCATGGCTATTGTGGTCACTGGCTACCTCGTGTTTCTCCCACTACAATGTTGGTCTCGCGTTTTGACCAGGGAAAGGGCGAGGAATGTTCTTTTCTACCTGTGGAACGCCCTGATGCTCGCTGGCTCGGTCTGCGCACTTGTTTACTCAGCCAAAGCGAGTAATATCCCGACCCAGTACATGTTCTGCTATCCCGATATTCCTCCAAGCGAATCGACCTCAAATGATGGATGGCAGTCCTCGTGGCGGGAATCAGGTTGGAACTCTAGTGTGTGGAAAACGTTCTCGAATATCAGTCTCTGGGGAGAACTTGGCGATATCTGCTACAACCCTTGCTTCAATACAAGTCAAATCCTGCGAGAGCCAACTACGCTCCAATCATGGGCCGGACCGGGCGCCTCGGAATTGAACAATCCCAAACAGTTCTGGGGTAAGCTTATTTACTCCAGGCAGTACATCTACAGTCTGATCGTTCTCTGTTTGGTCTTAAACATTGTTCTTCTAACTGTAAAGTGGCTGCCCTTCAAGTCCCATGTCCCTTCCGCCCAGATTGTGCCTATTTGGAAAGAGAGGAAGGATATATGGGCGAACATCAAGGCCGAAATCCGCAACGGGCTTCCTGGAAAAGATCCTGCTGAGACAAGGAAGGAGGGAACGCACACTCCTATTCCGAAGAAATCAGTCGGGTCACGCGTACGCCCTTATTTCTCTGTAAGATTTCTCAAAGCACTCTCTCGAGTCGGGCTAGATTTTGTCATACTGTTCAGTCTGCTTTTCAGCATTGTAGCTAGTCCATTCACGACCATCGCCTTTGTGGTATGGGCCGAATGGTGGATCCGCAACGACGGTCCCTCACAAGAGCACCCACAGCAGGTGGGACAGTGGTCGTACCTGGTCGCTATTGCGCTACTCGTAATCTCTGCTGCGATACTGACGCTTAAGCATCGAATAGCATCGACGAAGGAGCTTGATAATGAGATTTTAAAAATGGAAGCAGACCTGGAGAAGCTACGCAAAAGAAGGGATGCGCGGGTGCAATGAGAAATTGCCATATGAGCATCAATGATGCAAATAATGAATCATTGCATGAAAATGAGTACTTCCGAATGTCCCCAACTGAAATAATAATTTCGATGAAACCCGAGGATACGACATTACTGCGTATTCGATTTGATTGAGCTGTAGTCTAGCTTCTCATAAACAATTCTGAACAGCGCACCAGTCACATATCTAGGATGTATTTGACGGGACTCACGTACTCCATGCAGGATGAACTCTAACGGTTGAACTATTATTGCAATGTGTCAACATCAAGAAGCGAAGTGCCGAGAGCCTGGAAAGACCAGTGTTTGAAATGAAATTCGCGTGAATCTAACATGTGGTTCAAATACGAATCCATATCATGTGAATCTGCCTCTTTTAGATAAAGTACGATTCGGTATACCCCCGCATCTGAGATATCATGTAGGTCCGCTTTTCGGTTGCAAGGATGCAGAGCAGACAAGACTCTGCGTCCTCAGCCAAGATCTCTTAATCTCCTAACTTACATTTCACGGGTTTAAAGACCTACTCTACAGCTATAGTCAAAGGCTCCCCGCTTGAATAGTCGTCATGAACCCTCAATCTAAATCCTCTCGCGTATCTCTAGCCCATTGTATGATTGGCTGAGAACAGTGAAAGTGTGCGGGGATGGCTGTTTTGCGGGGCGTGATTGGCGCCGTCGGCAAGGGCGCAGGGATATTCTAAATTCTAATTTACAAAATGTCTATTCGCTATCGCTTACTGCAAGTTTCATTTGGTCTCGCTTAGAGCAATAAGAAGAGTGAAGTCAAAGCGTATGTTGCAGTATTGCGGCGATGCCCCTCTTGATAAAGATGCTTGGTGCTGCGAAGGTCTCGTATCTCATGGGAACTGCAGATGAGCTTTAGGTCGATTTCTTTATAACCTTACCTCATTTTGTTTCTCGAATCAGTACCTAGAAAACATGACCGATCAGACTGCTCGAGGCGACAGAATGAACCCTGACCACGAAGTCCATGTTCCACTCTTGCATTCACTGAGAAAATCGCCGAGAATTGTTTTATATTGCGTTGCTTTGAGCTCCGCTATTCTGCTTTACGGATATGACCTGGTGATTGTCGGGACGGTCTCCGCGATGCCAGCTTTTCAGTATGGTCTCTATCTCAGTCAAAAGCAATGTTACTGACATCACCAGGTACATGTTTGGAGAACAATTAGGCAATCGATATATCATCCCAGCTACCTGGTTATCACTCTGGAATGTTGCGAGTCCAATTGGGACAATGTTCGGAGCGGTGGCTGGTGGTGCCTTCCAGGACCGAAGTGGACGTCGTATGGCCCTTGCCATCGGAAGTTTGTTGTCTGCTGCCGCCGTCGCCATTCTCTTCGTTTCTGATCTACCAGATGCCATTAACTCGAGACGTGGGGTTTTTCTTGCTGGAAAAGGGTTGCAAGGCATTTGCATTGGTATACTTTTGTGTGTCGTGCAGACCTATATGTCAGAGGTTCTCCCAAGAACCCTCCGGGGCCCCATCATTGCTTTCCTGCCCATCTTTACGCTTCTCGGTCAGCTCATTGGCTCTATTGTCACATATACATCTCTGAAGCGCCCTGGCTCGGAAAGCTACCGTATTTGTCTCGGATCACAGTGGGCATTCTCTGCTGTTCCTTTAGTGGTGTCTCTGTTCTTACCCGAAAGTCCAACCTGGCTGCTGAGGGGAGGCCGAACCGAAAAAGCTTTGAAGGCCCAAAGGAAACTGGACACTCGTCAGGTTTGCTCAAGCACGAAAATTGAAGAGCTGCAGATTTCTATTCTCGCCGAGGCAGAAGTCGGAGGGGTCACTTACTTGGATTGCTTCAAAGGAATTGACCGCAGACGGACACTGATCGTAGCCCTCGCGAGTGCCCTACCTCAGTTCTTTGGGCTACAACTAATGGCAAATTCGTCTTACTTCATGCAAATGGTTGGAATGGCGCCGTCAAATAGCCTCGTCTTTTTGATTCTGGGAATTGGCCTCGGGTTGATAGCAAATGTCGCCAGTCTGTGGACCATCAATTTCTTCGGTCGGAGATTACTTTGCCTGGTCACACTGGAGACCTCGACTGTACTATGGTTGGCAATGGGTATTGCAGGTTGCTTCAAGAGTGTTGTTACTATCTGGTATGTCTCTCAAATTCGAAATTTATCCGCCCCGAGCGATGCATCTAACAGTTTACAGGTGGAGTGCGGTGACGTTGATGGTTATGACCATAGTGTGCGGCATGGGAGTTTGGCCAGCATCCCACGTTGTCGCAGCTGAAGCCTCCGCTCTTCAACTGAGGGCTAAAGCACAGGGAGTCGGCTTCTTCGTCAGCGGACTCGCACAAGGCGTTTGGTCGGTCATTCTTCCGTACATGTACAATCCGGACGCGGGAAATTTGAAAGCGAAGATAGGATTCGTCATGGCGGGATTCGCACTTGCTGGTGTTCTTGTGGCATGGCTGTATGTGCCTGAGATGAAGGATAGATCACCGATGGAGATCGATCGTATGTTTGCGATGAATCTCCCAGTAGGATCTTTCAAGAAGTGGCAGAGTGATGTTTCGATCGAGAAGGCCATGGAACACGGGCAGAAAGAAACTGTTTAAACGAAGAAATTGGCAGTTTATATTGGTATTTATATGTATTCTTTATAAACAGCAAGATGACAATAGAGTCGCAACATAGGACGGAAACGCCATATGCCTTTTCATGGTATGCTGATCTGGGCAACTTGAGCAGAACTGCCCTATCCGTTTCTGAATACTCAAAATCGACTCTACCCTCATCTTTATGAACAGTATCGAGTTGACCAAGGGGAATCTGGGTGCAATAGCCAAGGTTAAAGAGTAAAAGTAAGCCAATATTAGAAGAAGGGACTCATCACCCTGGGTGAGTGCAACAAAAGAATCGGGAAACCATATCAACCAGCATCGAAGCGGGTACATGTGCTTACATTGCTCCGCCAAAGAGAGATCGTCATCATTTAGTAAAATGAGGTTATCTGCCATCTTAATGAGCTCTTTGCATGTACTTGCAAGCTCAGGTCGCTTTCGGAAGCATCTGGGGAGATCCTCTAGGGACGCGATAAAATATCGTAATACTGAGTTGATATGCCATGTCCCGCTCAACAGTGGGATGGAGGGGTATTGGCCAAAGAAGCTAGAGAATTCTCCTCTATATGTTTTCATATAGGACATTATCTGGAATGTTGTGAGTATGCGTTTCAATTATGGGGAATATCGGAACTCACCTCTGCCGTCCAAGCCATAACGAAAGTCCAATGGTGGCTATATTTTCCGTTAGTACAATCTTATAGAAAATAAGAGCAACCGTGAAATGAAACTTACGAGCCAATCTTCTCTACTGATAAAAGAATCAGAGCCGCTAGGACAGAATCGGCATTCTGTGGAGAAAGGTCTTTCAGGGCCTCCTTCACTCCCGTCAGCGCGGCATTTTGATACATTTGTGTGACCGTGTCAGCATGAGATGATTTTGTCGCACATGAGATTCGATATGCTGAAAGTGCCATGAGTGCATTTCGGACATAGCTGAATGACGAGAGTCTGAGGTAACTATAGTTCAATGTGAGGAGTCAATCGATTTTCGAGACATAGCCCTGGAGATGATTGTATACCTCGGTAATAAGTTGCCCCACAGGCTACTCTGCATAGTATTGCTCAACTCGAGGCTCGAGGTCATCAGGCATATATGGTAGATATGAAATCTGTCCTCTTTGCACATTTTATCATAGTCGATGGAAAGTGGCACCGCTGGGCCAAAGCCGAGGGGTAAGTTTGTTGTCCAATGCTTACAGCGTTCTTGAATCACTTCGGGCCAACAAATTTTATCGACAGCCGTGGACTTTGTGACATCTCTGCTATTTTGCGTGGAATAATGACACTGGCGATAGCCCCGTGCGCAATTCCCACTTTGGTCATCAGTCAACTGCCAACGACGAGCCGATCCCCACGTACCATGTCGGATACAGTTCATCGCACTTTACATGGCGGGCTTTGCAGATAGTACAGCCTTGCCTCGAATTTCGGTGCTGTCGCCGGTGGTCTTTTCTTTCGCTCATACTGGCTGCACGCTACATGGAATTGTCTTCATGGGAGATTTAATACATTGTTGACCTAGAGGATGAGATTTTCTAGAGAGAAAGATCACATCTGTGGAAAATGCCCGTTTGTGTCAAAATTTTGGGGGCCAATATCTTCCTTGGTCCAGAGCCTGATGGATCCCAGTTCCGAGTTCCGACGTTTACCTGAATCCTTCCCAATTACGGATTACGAGGTTGACTAAGGTGGGGAAACCCATAGTTATGATTTGACGCCCTGGGTTGACAAGTTGACGATACAAATCCCCGCACAGAATGATTTGCTCATGCGGCCTTGTTTTTTTTTTTTTTT